>WEKX01011903.1:63882-81811 GCA_013390025.1 Pitta sordida
CAAATCATGCAGAAGATGTTACCAGTCAAATTTCTGCTGTTAGTGAGTGTCTGCACTAACATTTCAGCTGCTGAGTTAATAAGCACTACGTGTTCTACCACCCACATATTTGACCTTTTGCAACAGAAGTACAGAGTGTTTCAAGCCCAGGAATTCAAGTGTCACATCTTGGACAAGCTCAAGGTGTCACTTGTTGTAGAATAGTTTCCTTTGGAACGTCGCATGCATCAATTAGGGTGTGTAATTTCCAGGCCCTCAAGCAAAAAGCAATTTGTTTTCGCTAACTTGGAATGGATGGGATTTAACTCGTGAGGATTAGACCAGTTTGTGCAGCATTGGGGGATGTTGTGGAACATGAAGGGCCTCATTTTTCCAGCCCTAGTCACGACAATAAACTGTTAGAACTGAGCTGCTGAAGGAACCAGTCTCTTGGCTCAGGAGTGTTCCACCACTACAGAAGATCCCTTAAATTTTCCAAAATCATAAGAACAACATGCTTTAGTGCTAAATCTACTAGAGCCCCAACTCTAAATTTATAGAATTTCTGCTTTGGACAATTTCTGGGAATTTCTTCTCAACCACTTTAATAATTACAGTCACCTCCTCCTGCTGCTTTGTACCATCATATTTTTGTCACTGGCGTCCCAAGATTTTCTTTGCTAGACATGTATAGCTTCTCCTTTTTACTCAATTACTTTTTTAAAGATTGTTTGATTTTAGAGACGTGTCACTTCCCTGCTACTACTCAACAACTCCAACATTTTCTGATGTTTCATAGCATTTGCCTGAATTCTGCTGCTCTGGGCTATTTTCCTGTAGCACAGCTGTAATCTCATATTCAAGGGAAAGAAAGTCCCTTCTGATTCCAGGCAGGATCAGATGAAACGTCCTTCACTGCCTTTAACCACTGGTTATCAGAGCAAGGAGTAAAATATTTTGGAATAAAGGTGCTTCTCTCCAAATAAAGACATAATTCCAGAGTTTCTTGTTTGCTGTATCTCGTCAGTGGCTTTACTGAAACTGGTACAGGTTGGCATTTTGTATTGGCACAAACCAGCCAAAATATTTCTGTACCAGTATTTGAGAGATCATTAATTTGGGGTTTCAAAATTGGCTGTTAAGTAAAGCATGGCTTGAGACAGAATGAAAATAAGAAAACCTCTGATTGATCTAAAAATTGGGTTTTCAGCTCTCAGTTCACAGTGTTCAAGCCAGATGTTATCAGAATTCTGGGTGTGCCATCTACTTCCAACGTGTTCAAAAGGAAGTTCAAGAGAGTGAGATTTTAGCTTTAAATCTCAAAATCCTTACAAGTTATTTGAAGCTTGACAAACGAGGTCCATGCAAAACAATTTTACCATTAAGCAAGGCTTTCCCCACAAAAAAAAAATAAAGGGAGGAGTTACTCAGTTGTACCTTGGGGATTTATAGAAGGCAAAGAGCTTTGACTAATCAGAAATGTATCTTACATATTATACATATATACATATATTTTTATACTTGCATATTATACATATATTTTACTTGTGACAAGTCCATACTTTTTCTTAGGGATTTCTCTTCCTCTTGGAGATATTTCACTGGGATGATAAAAAGATGCTGTTATCACTGTTTTAATAAAACTCCAGTCTGGCAGAGTGAGGAATGGGGAAAGGGAGCAGCAATCCTGAAGATCAGGTAGATCTTCCTGACATCTAGTGGGAGTGCCCAAAGTATCCAGTTCTACCTCCAAATAACATTTCTCACCACGGCCAAGCAGTGTCAATTAAACTTCGCAAAATACACAGGAAATAAAGTGGCACAAGTGAAAAGGTTACGAGACTCCATAAATCTCTGAGCAGGTGGTGGCTGGAAACTAAGAGAATATAAGAGGTGCTTCTTTTGTTATTGGGGTTTTTTTTCCCTTTATTTATTTCCATGGCACCAGTTATTTATTAGAAATAAAATACTGGACTACTCCCACCTTTTGTGTGACCCAGTCCACACAAATTAGTGTAATGTCCATACCAAGGGGAAGCTGGAGACAGGAATAGACGGATATTCTTCTCTTTTATAGATTTTCCCTGCGGAGAGAAGTGAGAAAAATTAAATGACCTTTATAAAGGAAATGAGAAAGAATCCTCACAGCACAAGGAAACCCCAGTGTCTGATTATCTTCCATAAATTGCAGCATTTGAAATTCTATCAAACCCTGTATTAGAGAATTTTTAAATGTTGCCAGTTGCAGCACATTAATTTCTCTAATGGCTGCCAACACCATCCAAACCTATCTGAGGGTGCTGCTTTTGTGATAAATTATTTGCAAAAATGTTTCACTGCCTTTAGCTTATTAACACTCACCAAATCTGATCTGTCAAATTCAAGCTGTTCCAAGTTCCAGAACCAAGAGCTACGAGGAGAAAATTATTGTGTCACGATATGATTTCTGGAGAGGAGAAACTCAAACATGGGGACTAATAAAACAAAAATTACTAAAAGCCTGGCTTTCCATATTTGTTTGCATTTTTCCTTTTGAGTGATTAAGGATAAAGAACGAAAATAAAAGATGCGATTTATACTTTATGAAGGGGAAAGAATTTTGCTTTTCTTTATTGACACAATAAAACTAATAGAAGGAACGAGAACAAATTGATATTACAAAATGGTTTTGTCTGGATAGAGTTGAAAACTGAGGAGAAGAAGGAGCAGGAACCTCTTTTTTCTTTGAGTTTGAACTATTTTTAACCCGAGTAGATTTGCTAATCTTTGTGTGGTTATTTCTGTTGCTGTAAAGTGATTTAAATACGATGGCATTTATCATCTTTTAAGCTGGGGAGGGATTCATTTGACAGGTCCAGAGCTGGATGCAGACTTCTATAGGAAATAGATATTTGAGCTGTCACCATAATCTAGAGTGTTTGAAAGCTCGGTTCTGTTACCCATATTTAGTTTAGTGCCATTTGAAATCCCAGAAATTCCACCTCCTAATCCACTGTTTCTTCTATTATTGGTCAATCCCCACCTTTATCATGCCTTTAACATACAATCCGCCCTAAAAACCTAAGGGTTAATTAACTAGTGACTTCATTTTTCTCTTAATTTGAGTGGCTATAACACATTTATTTTTCCTCATTCAGTGTATTATTTCAGTTTGATTCACAACATGAAAATTAGCATTTACTGCTTTTATTTACAGTTAACACTACCAATAAATAATACATGTTGCTATAGAGTAAAAATCAAGGCTGCTTTCCACATAGATCGCCTTTTTAACTCTGAAAATAAACTCTTTGATCTACAAATTATATTATAGAGCTGTCACTGAGCTTTCTCAGGCAGGGGTTCTCGGGTTTTCCAAAGAAACAAAATTCAATTCTAGGTGAAAGTCACTAAAATTTAAAATGAATTGAGAGTGTTGCAGTATTTTCAGTTCTTGACACTAATGATGGCTCTTAAGTTATTGTGCTCCTCACTTAACACTGGGATATTGTATAACTCTGTAATAGATTTCAGTCCTCCCTAGTTATCCTGCAAATGTTTCCTAGCAACCTGGGATTGAGAAACTCAAAATAAAAGATTAAATTTTCCTGCCATCCCAGAAATGCTCTCCCCATGTTTTCCTATCACTGTTCCAAAGGAAAAGGAGCTAATTCCAATCTGGATCTCACAGATCTTGTCGTGGAACAGTGTTATTTAGATTTTGGTCCAGGTCGTTTGGTTGTACTGATGCATATTTGGAGTTGATCTCCCACAGCCTCACAGTGTTTGTTTGTGAACTATCAGCCCTCTCTGATGCTCCCGTATGAGCTGGAATACCTGTTTCACTGGATTTATTCTTGGATTTTCCTGGGTGATGGTGGCAGGATTCCAGCACTGCGCTTTTACACAGGTAAACACATATTGCCAGTTGCAGCACATTAATTTCTCTAATGGCTGCCAATATCATCCAAACCTATTTGAGGGTGCTGCTTTTGAGATAAATTATTTGCAAAAATGTTTCACTGGCTTTAGCTTATTAACACTCACCAAATCTGATCTGTCAAATTCAAGCTGTTCCAAGTCCCAGAATCAAGAGCTACGAGGAGAAAATTATTGTGTCATGATATGATTTCTGGAGAGGAGAAACTCAAACATGGGGACTAATAAAATACTTTTCAGGACATCTCTAGGGCTGGTTACTTCTCTTCTGCCTTTGGCACAGGAGGCTTTTATCTCTTCACTGGTGCTCAACTACTTGTTTTGATTCCCGGAAACTTGTGTTGCAAACATTAAACTCCCCCACGATTGTGAATATAGTGGGAACTGTATGAGGCTGTGTGATAGTGTTTGCATCAGAGGTGGTTATAAATAAAAAAGTCAGTATTTTTTTAGTTTCTATGATCCACAGATATATTTAACATTATATATCACATAGAATAGAGGGTATCTCTTCTCTATAGCTGCTGGAATGGGATTTCTTTGGCTTTGCTTCCCTCTGTCAAAGACACTGCAGTTCCCAACTATTCCACAGCAGACTCTACTGGCTTAGCTTTTTAAAATTATTTTAAACCATTTTTAAATTCCTTCTGATCGCTGGGAATGTGTGAACGTCATTCTAGGCCTGACTGGTACTCAGGACTGCAGTAGTAGCAACCCTGGTTCCTCGAGGTGAGAGAGGAGGGAACAGTTTGGAATTGCCGGCAGCAATTCCTGGTGCCAGCCAGGAAACCCTGCACTGCCCAGCTCCCAAGGTTCCTGCCCTGAGGGCACAGGAGGGAGCACATGAACTTCCAGCTGAGCAACTTCTCGTTCTCCAGCTCTGGAGGAACGAAGCTGCTCCTCACAGCTGAGTCGAAATGGAGCAGAAGGGGACTGCAGCCTCGGGAAAAGGTCGGGAAGCGCATCAGGAGTAAAGTCAACCTTGAGTTACCAAAGGCTCTTGCTGCTCATTGTCCCTCTGCATTATTGGAGCATTTCTGCTTCAGACAGTTCGTGCTGCACGAAGCCTGGGGCAGAGATAAACTGGAGAGGTGAGGGAGAGGCGGTAGGAGAGAAGATCTCTGCCCAGGGGACTTCAGGAGCACCCTCACTCGGAACCTGCAGCACAAACTCAGGGATTTGGTCAGAGGAATTCTTACAGGGCACCAAGGGATGCCCCAACATTGCCAAGCAGGGATAGAACGTGGATTGTCCCAGTGAGCAGCATGTTAGAAGACAAACACTTAACCTAAGTCTGGAAAACTATGGGTTGGGTTTAATTAACTCCCCTGACTGCCACAGCTGCAGTTCAAAAAGGGATTTTTAAGGAAGAGTGGCTCTTACCTCACTTTCTCCCATTTACAAAGAATCTGAACAGATTTCTCCTATTTGACTGAACCAGCACAAAGAGACGTTTACGAAAATGCTGATGGATCAGTAGAAAGAATGGAAGACTTTGGAAGTTTCTTGAATTAGCCTTTGAAGAAAAGCAGCCGAGTTTCATCTTCATTTATCCAGGAACATATGGATGATTCCACAAGCAAAGAAAAAGCTTATTTCGGGCTGTTTAAGGTTTGAGATCCAAATGAGCTGAGATGCAGTCACTCCTCTGAAGTCTGGCTCATCAGTTTTTACTCTTTGGGAAACTTGTCATACTGGGAGAACTGGCATATTCCAGGTGAACTGTTGAAGGTTGTATCCAGAAGAAGTTTTAATCAAATTATGATTCAATTAACAATATTCCTGTAGATTTATCTTCTCTGTTTGTCGCCAAAATTGGAGGTATGGTGTGTGTTTGCAGTACTGGGGAGTTTTCTGACACAAAATTGTGAGGTTTATTTTAATTAAACCGAAGTTGCTTTTTCATCAACTGGAATTAATTGAAATCAATTTCTAAAATTCCTTTTATTATTTATCTCACAGTCACAAGACAGACTTGTACTGGGGACTGAAAGTCATGGGAAATGAAGGGCACAAATTAGGGAATATGTCACTTTTATCGTCCATGAAGCTGATCTGTCACCGTTATGACGTGGGGCCTGTTGTACAAGGACATCTACTCATCATTTGGGTGTTCTCTGAAGTTTTACAATAGTTTGATTGCATGGTAACCTTCATCCCATGTCTCTTGCATATCAAAATACATGTTGTGCTGTAAATAGGTCTCAGTTTTCGAGGTAAATATTCAAAACCCTCAAGGCTGAGTTAATAAGTTAGAGAAGCCTATTCAAGGGAAAAGAAAGAACCTACTTAGGCTGTCAATACAATTCACAAAATGAATTTTCATGCTCTGTCAAGGGAATGTTGGAGTCAATATTTGTTGCACATAAAATGTCAAACACTATAGAATTACAAAGCTGTCTTCCTTGCACCACTGTTTTTAGAGAGGTGGCAACTCCTCTGGTTTTAAAATGACAGTAAGAGTTGGGAAGTTTTAACTTTAACATTGAAGGGCTGGGAAATTTAAGATTTTTTTTCTGCTCCCCATTTTTTTTTCCCCCTAAAGCCTGGGCACATTGCCAACAAAGTAGAGGTTTACTGTGGAGTTATATGAAAAACACTGAAAGATCAAAAGAAGAAACGGCCTGAAAATGCAGGATGAATTACCAAAGGTATCAAAGGGCTCAGGCTGTGTTCTCACACTCCTGATTCATGAGAACCCAACTGTGAGGATGGATTATATTGGTGCATTAGAAGGACACTATTGATCTAGAAATCAGACCCTCTTGCAGAGGTGCATAAGTCTTTGACTTGTAAACATTGTGCTTGTCAGAGATGAATGAGAGAGGGAGAGCAATGTTAACTCAGGAGAAAGAAACCCAGAGCTGAAATGGGCTCCTGTCCTTGCGGAGGCCTTAAATTCATTATTTTCTGAGATGACAAAGAGGTGGTGACATGGATTAGCTGCCTCTCCTAAGGCAGAACTGTGCAGTTTGATGTCTGTGTCATCTCAGGAAGGAGCACCTCCATGGAGGATTTTGCAGCCTGCAACACACTTGAGGAGAAATTTGGGACAGCCCCAGAGAGATCCAGGTGTGCCCTGCATGACTTGAGCATCTCAGGAGGTCTTGCTCCCAGTTTCTATGGATGGAAAAAAAGGAGTTCCTGCTCTGCACCAAGATCCCCTTTTTCAGAAGGTCCCCCATAACCCACAGGACACTCTGACTCCAGGGAAGGTCCATCCACGAGGGCCAGGAAAGGACAGAGCTTTGGTTAAGGTCTGGCAAAGAGTAAAATGCCCATTTTAAAACTGCAGAATGTGAACGTGAGAAATGAGAATTAAATGATACTAAATAAGCCCTTATAATTTCTGCATATTCCATAGATTCAATTTTATTTTCAAATGAGAAGCCTTTTGTATTTGCACTAGGAGTCAATTCTTTAAAATCTCTATGTTTTTCTTCCTTCCTACACTAATTTTCCTTCAGCAGCCTTAATTTCTTTACCTCTTGGCAAACCATTACAATTGAAAACACAATGTTTACAGTCACTTTTACCAAAACGAGCATGTTGCACAAAATTAATCCTCAGAGGTCTCCTCTGGGAAGATGACTACACTGATTTTTTTTTTCCTCAAACAAGCTCATAGACAAATTTAAGAGGTTTAATGCACCTTGCCTTCCTCCTGGAATTGTCAAATCTGTAAATAAAATTCAAAATACAGAATACAAGGGCCCGGCTGCCATGGGCATGACTTGAAAAAACTTGGCACAGCCAAGGGAGACAAAGTTGGCTCCAATATAAATTTGATTTACAGAAATGCTTAAAGGTCATTTAAATGGGAAAACACAGTAAGGTGTTATTTCCTCTACCAAAAGTTCTCTTCCCTTAATTTATTTGAAAACGAAATGCATTTTAGTTACAATTCTCAAAATTCATCTTGAATTTATAAGCTGGGAGGAAAATCCTTTTTTGTCACCAGGATCCACCTTTTTGTTGCACTTCTTGTTATAGGTCCCACCAAGCAAAGTCTGTGAGGAATTTTCTTTTACAAACATTACAAAAATTAACAAAATCCAGCATCTTCCCCGTTAGGATGTCCTGGCTTGGCAGGCTGTGGATGGTTTTGTGTAAGTCATTTTTAGTCCAGAACAGGAATGAGTTACACATTCCTGTTGCTGTGGCTGTTGGAGAGGGACGTGTCATTTCTTCCCAAGGTGGACGTGGACACTCAGTGACAGCTATTCCTGACAGCAGTGGCAGGTCTGTGAATCTGAGCAGTGAGGTGATACGTCACTTTTCTTTAGGAAATTTTGGCTTATCCTTTATGATCCAAAGACCTATCCTGTGCTCAGCACTGTGCTCTTAACACTGATTAGTCCTTCTGAGCACCAGAGAATTGGAATATTAAAAGTAGTACTTAAATACTTAACCACTCTGTGGGTTTTTTTCTCCAGAACACTTTCTAGGATTGTGTCTGTGGAATTTTTCTTTCTTGGAAATCTGGTCTGAAGACTTTGAGGTCTAAACTGTCTCAGATGATCTGAAAACAATGCCCTGTTTTCTCAGAAAAACAGTAAATTTCTTACATCACTGTCCTGCTTAACTCCTTCCAGTTCATTAGACGTGACAAACACCCATCATGAGCTTTTTTCATCTTTTCAACTTCTTCTACAAGAGCTGTGAGAGCCTGTCCCACAGACCAATTATGTCTCACTAAATTACACTGTTCAATTAGTTCATCTGGTCCATGGGTGTGCTCATAGCTCACAAGGAATGTGACGTAATTCAGTTTAATTAAAACCAACGACTTGAGGTCACTTTGCCTGAAGCGAGGATCGTGCACGGGAGTTTTTAGTGCAGAGTAGCTGCTGTACAACACCTGAGTTGAATTTTAACATCCCTGCTGTTTCTTGGAAGGCCACAGGATCATTTAATACCCATTAACACACGACAACTATAACACTACAAACCTTTGCAAAAGTAGCAGAGTCATATTTTAATCTTCTTCCCTCGTTATTTCAGGCCAAGCTTTGCCATTCAGCAAATTATGCCTGGTGATTAAGAGAGATGAAGAGAAACAGAGGGGGATTTCCACCCCTACAAACCAAAGTTGCTGCAGATTTCCCCTATGGACATTAGAAGAGAGAAGGGGATAATTATTTATAAACTGGGTTTAGTATATATATATATTTTTTTACCTTTCAAGCATTGCCTTGAGATTCCCAGCTCTTGGATTCAGGAGAACAGAACAATATTTTTCGTCTTCACCTTTTTGGGTAGAAGCCTGCAAGGAAATGCTGAATTACTGGTATTTTTAGTGCAGTTCAAAATAGTTTGATGCCCGTAACCCCAGAAATCCAACTCTCCATAGGCATAACCACGAGGCAAGGATTCCATTACCCTGGATGCATTTCATTCTCCTCAGGTGACACTTGTCTGTCACTCAGTGACACATTGGGCTGAACGTGGAATACTTTGATCTGGGCTAAATCCTAGCAAGTAAAACAGCCTTAACAGAAGTTTTCTTCAGCGTGAGTAGCAAAACCTTGTGGTTTGTACTAGAAAATTCCACGTCAGGTTCAGCATGCCTGGAATTCTTCAACTGGTATGGATTTGATCAATGTTGTATCTACAAATAATGGACTTTATTTTCATTTATAATTTCTCCTTTGAGATAGAATTTCAAACTTTGGCCTAGGGTACCTTTTTTTACTCTGAAATAATTTATTTGATTCTGGTGATTTACATAAATAAATTGTAAAAGTGATCTTTAACACAAGGTTCCATATAGTAGGGTAAGTATGTGAGCTCTGAAACAAATACAAACTCTGACTTTTCAGGCCAGACTCTGATGGGCTGATATTTATCTTTCATTTTCTGCAAGTCAGTCAGAAATATGGAAAAAGACAAGGAAAGACAAGAATTTATGAGAGGGTCAAATTAGTTACCAACAGTAAAATTTATATTAATATTTGCCCTCTCCAGCCCCTCCAGGCAAAGATCTCTCCTGTGAAGTCAAGCTGAATTAGACAGAGGAAGAACATGATTATTACAATCTGGAGAAACAGATGAACATGAAAACACAAATAGCTGGACTTACCCAGGAGAGCAGATAACAACCCTTTTCTTTAAAAATTACCTAAAAAGTGCAATTTAGTTTTGAAATATTAGAATTACTTCATGTATTAAAAAATAAATAAAAAGAAATGTCATAAAACTATTAAAATGTGAATTTTAAAACAACAGTGAAAAGCAGTAAAATATATACTTGGCAGTAGATAGAAGAAAAAAAAAAACTATAAGAAAAAGAACCTCTTACCTTTTAAATAGAGTTCTGATAGTACAGCTGAAGATATTCCCAAACTCCTCCTTTTCCGTTCCTCGCCTTCCACCTCCCCCAAATCCTCCAGTGCTGCAGTACCCAGCCCCACCATCGGACACCTCCTCCTGCTCCATCCCTCTCTCCATCCCAGCTCCCGCTGCTCTCCACAGCAGGACCACATTCCCTCCGCAGCCTCCCGAAGTCTCTCCCGCTATAATTAATTTAAGTGCTGCAGGAATTGCCTCAAGCAATTAAAATTAGGAAATCAAAGAGAACAGTTCTCCAGATAACATTTACTAGTCTCCACTGGAGTGAGAATGTCAATATGTCTTGATGGGGTTTCATTTAGAAAAAGGGAAATGAGTTTCCAGAGGGAGCCCAGTGATTCCATCCCAGCAAAACAATATCCGAACACACACAGCAGGAGCAAATAAATCATGAGACGTGGCCTTTGTAAAGGTCACAAAATAACAAGCAGTCCAAGATTAATTGGTATTGGCACAGCTATTGTAAAGAGAGGGGGAGAGTGATCAATGATCAAATGACAGAAAGAAAATACATACATCAAAAAATAATGACAAGGTCAAGGAGGAGACCTCTGGTGTGAGTAGACGAAGGCAAGTGCAGAGGGAAAGTGTCACTGGAAATAATATTTTTAATTTGGAAAAGAAATGAGTGGGGTTGGTGAGGAAAATCAAATATTTAAATTAAGTTCAATGGAAAGTTAAAGTGTCAGTGAAAGGGAAAATTAAGGTACAAATTTTAAAATCTACAATACCTGATGTGTTAAAATAAAACCTCTTTGGAATGTCTGGATAAAGAGAAAATAAAACCGAAGGATCATCGGATCATCAATTAAGTGAGAAATGAGCGATTAAGACAAATATGATTATTAAAAACAAAACAAACAAAAAAACCCAAACAAAACAAGACCAAACCAAACAAACAAACCCCCCCCCAAGCAAACAGAAAAAGACACTTCTGTGTTTTTCCCTCTTTACTGAGGAGCATTTGCAGAAAATGCAGCCTGAGTGTTAAAAAGCCCAGACAGGCGGGCTGTGAATGAGTGAAAGATTTCGTGTTTCTCCCTGGGTCAATAACCATCTGGGCAACCTTCAGCAAAATCATTACCTGGGTTTGATATCATTTTTAAGGCAAGTTACTCACACTTACAGCAAATCTGAAGGCACAAATGAAAACATTAAGCTGGGTTTTCCTCACAATGCCCAGAGCTGACTGGGGTGGCAATCTCGGGACAATTGTTGAAAGAGGCTCCTGGGATAACCACGGAGGCAGCTCAGGAATTTCTATTCCCTGTGTTATTATTATGCACCTCTGATGCATTTGCACAGTAGGAATAAAATGAGAGGGGAAGATTGTAAAAGCCTTGAATAGAATATTTCATCTCCCTTTCATATCAGTTACTTTGCCATAGATTACACCACTTTTCTTCTCTGCTCATAACACTTCATTCACTCCATTGACACACAGAGAGAGAGTGACAAGTCTGGGTTTGCCTAATTAATAAAACAAGGGATGCTTGTATTTTTTCTCCTTATAAGCAAGTATGTTGACCACCAAACATGACTGCTCTGAAGTAAATTGCTGTTCATTTATTACACAACGAACCTGTTTCTAACCCATTTATTTCTCTCAGCCCCCTTTACATCGGGCAGAAGCATTTGCTGCACTGACCCCTGCAAACATTGCCATCCACACTCTTACTACAGCCAATAAAAAACAATTTGTGGAAATTATGGCATCATGACTTATTAATTACTTATTATTAATCTGAGAAGAACCAGGCACCACTAGTACCTGCTACCCATGATAGTTCACAGTGACTATTTTTAAAACTCAAAAGAAGCTTGTGAAGGCAGAAAAGGAAGAAAACAATATAATTTTTATGAAGTTCCAGGTCTTGTTTCAAGAGCTAAAAATGCCTCTGCACTCACACAGCCTGAGGAGCCTCTCATTTACTCCTTCACTCCTCCTTCCGTGCACTGGGAAGAGAGGTAGGTAACATCTATTGCACATTTAAGTCAGGAACATATAAGGACAGGTAAGAAGTGGATGGTTGTTTTATGGCCAGGAATTGGTTTACAGGCTCTAAATCTCAGTACAAACTCTGCCTCAGCCCAGACATCACAGCAGTGCCAGGCAGAGCAAAGGAGCTGCAGGGATTGCTCATCTCCTGCTCCTTGTTCCCCAGCTCGTGAGTGCAGTTATACACCCTTGGTGACTCCAGACACCAGCTTGGAGACATGTGGATAAATTAATGCTATTCTGCTGGAATTATTAATAAGGATAATTACCTAAAGGGGTTACGAGGCTGGGGAGAGGCTTTTCACAAGGACAGTGACAGGACAAGGGGAAATGGCCTCAAATTGAACTAAGGGAGGTTTAGATTAGAGACGAGGATGAAATTCTTTAAAGGTGGGGAGGCCCTGGCACAGGGTGCCCAGAGAAGCTGTGGCTGCCCCTGGATCCCTGGGAGTGTCCAAGGCCAGGTTGGAGCAGCCTGGGACAGTGGGAGGTGTCCCTGCCCATGGCAGGGAGGGGAACTGGATGAGCTTTAACATCCTTCCATTCCATGATCCTGTGTTTCATTTACAATAAACCACAACAACTGCACAACAATGTGACTCTTGGTACCAAAAGGTTAATCCCTGCCCTTTCTGTACTATATTCCCTTTAAGTGGCCGATGCTGGAGGAGCCTGACTAACCTGATATGAAGTCCCTTTGATAGGTACTACGGCACTAGGAGTCACATAAGGATTAAAGATTTTTTCAAGAGAGGTGTGGAGGCGCAAAGCTCAAAGATTAACTTCTTTCCAGGCAGATACCACAGCAATACTATTAAGATATTCTCCCTTCCTGCAAGACAAAAATAAACAAGCAAGGAGAAAAAGCAATAAACTGATTTTATTTTTTTACCCCCAGCTAGTGAGCTTTATTAGCTCAAGAGAGTTTGGGGAAAGGGTTTAAAAATATATTGAGGTAAAAAGTAAACATTTTCCAGTTTTATAAAGTGAAATTCCCACTCTCAACTGAGAATCCAGTGGAAAAAAATGTAGGGATTAGGACTTGACTCAGGAAAATATTTTGGGGCACCTTTACCTTGGGTTAATCCATGTGCTGCATGTGCGGAGGGAATATTAACTATTGACATAACCATGAGGAAAGAGCCTCGAGTTGCACCAGGGGAGGCTGAGATTGGACATGAGGAGAATTTCCTCACTGACAGAGTGGGCAGGCACTGGCACAGGGCAGTGGTGGAGTCCCCATCCCTGACAGATTTAAAGATGTGGCACTTGGGGACAGGGGTTAGTGCCCAACACTGTGGGGTGACTTTTCCAACCTCAACAATTCTGTGATGTTCCATGTTGTTACTGATGCAGTAGCTGGCTTTAATTATTTTTATTTATTTGAGCTGGTTTAGTTTTAAATTCACTTGTTTCCTCCTTCACTTGATGAGGATATTTCACTCTAACGGTAAATGCCATAACAGCTTTTTCTCTTTTTTTTTTCCAGGGTAACTTTTAGACCAAATTAGAGTTTACAGTATCCCTTTAATTATCTCAATACTAACAGGCTGTTACAGCATCAAAACACATGCAATGAAATCCTACTCGATGGAAGATAATTTTCTTATGCAAATGACTTTGGTTATGACTAGATAATTTATAATCATAAATAGTAAATTCAAACAAACAAAGCTTGATCATTACAGCAGTGCAGCGAGGAGAGGAGATTGTAAATCATTGTTTGTCAGGCTTACAGGAAAGGTTAGTCCTTTTATTGTCTTACATTCCTGGTTTGATTCAGACTAAAAGCAATTAAAGAGAAGTCAGTGTGTAATAAAGGACATCCTTTCCCCCTCATACTTAACAGCTATTTTGAAACTAAAGCATTTTTAACCACAATTTATTTTTTTTTAATTTTAACTAAACATGCAGAGTTTGGAGAAGAAAACTCAGCCAGTGACAGTCCTGCAATGGTTGTTATTGTGGACAGTGAATAATTATGTATTGAACATTCACTTTTTTTCCACGTGCGTCTTTAAAAATTGTTCTTTATTTTTTTTTATTTCACTTCTCACTGGGTTTTCTTGCATTTATAAAAGGTAGAATTTACAGTAAAATCTGTAAAAATCCCAACTTCCCATTTCAGAGGCCATATACATACTCATATATATTCTACTTGCTGCATTATCCCTTGAAACTCAACCCATAATTATTCTGCAAGAACCAGGAGCCACCAAAGCTCTTTTTCTGTGTAAACTGTTCCATTGAAAGTGAGGAGACAAAACTCATCCTCACAATTCCACAGATCCAAACCCACTGGGCACTTAGGACTGTTTGCATGGCCAAGGATACAAAGTGGATTATTTACCATTTGGAGTCTTCTTTGCTGTAATTCAGGTTTTACTCATTTCAAATGTGTTTATCAGGCAAAAGAAAAGCAAGAGAAATGGCATGTGGCCACTCAGGAGTAAATCCTACCTTTGAAATCCATGATTATGCAGGTTTGGCTGTTTCACAGCGTGGATTTCCGGCACTTTCCGTCACGGTTGGAACATTGTACAAGCTCCAAAAATAGGAATCCTAGATAATTCTCATTTCTAAGAAAAATAAAAGAAGTCTTTCCTAATCCACTCTTTCACAGATCACAGAATGGGGGAGGCTGGAGGACACCTCTGGATTTCATCTTGTCCAATTCCCCAACTTTTAATTGAAAAACTTGTTTGCTACAAACTCGATTTTCCTTCTTTCTCACCCTTGATGCAGGTTTTAACAAGCTGCTTTCTATATTTCTGAAATAGCTGTACAATATTTTGAAGTCATTTCACTACAGAAATGCTGATTTATTTTCTCTGGAAGGACAGAAATTACTGAGCAAAAGAAAACAACCAACTCTCATTCTTAGATTTCAGATTTATTGTATAAAAAAGGAAGAAGTTTGGCACAATATCCATGGACATGGAGCACCTTTGTCGTGTGGTACCCAAAGTATTTCCTCCATCTTCACAAATTACACTGAAGGATGAAAATACACCTAAACTTATTTTTCTTGTGTTGCTCTTGTGACCCACCACCTCAAAGGAGAAAATAACTTAACTAAAAATCAATTAAATATGCAAAACATAGCATATATCATTTTATATATATAATTTTTTTAGCATAGAGTCCTACTAAATATTGATGATTTCTGTTACCAATCTTCACATAATTTGGTGGCTCATACTCAGCCTGAAAACTTGTAACTGGGCATTTGCAACGACCAAATATCCAATATCTATTTAATTTGACAGATGTGCCAGTAGTTTATACAACCAGCTAATGCTCTCCCTGCTCAGTTTACTGAGACTGAAAGAAAAAAAAAGAATCTGAAAATCAACCACTGACTCAGAGCACTGAAATCCATCTGTTTCATTACAGCACAAGCAGCAGATAAAAAATGAATTTATGAAATCTAAAAGGAGCCTCAGGGCAATTGAGGTAAGTGGTTCACTGCCCCAATAGTTTTTTAGTAGTAAAACAGAGTAATTAAATTTGGCCTCCAAAGAGGTTCTCAATCAAAATATTCTAGAAAAAGTAAACTGATAAAAAATTAAACCCAAACACTTGAGCTCTGTTTGAAGTTTTCTGCCAATAGAAAACATTTCTTAACTCACACCAGATAGAGATAAACGAGAAATTTGTTAAATTTAATTTTTGTGTCTAAATTTACCCCCAGTTACCAAAATTTCAAGTGTTTTTAGAAACAATTTTTTTATTTCATGGATTTCACTCCCTCTAAATAGAAATTTAAATAGAGAAGAGGTGTGGGGAAAAGATAGAAAATTACTTTCAAAGCAAATGTATGTCTGAGTTCTGACTTAGCGATGTTCATATATCCTTGGCCTTGGGAAATGAGGAAGGAAATGTAAGATCCAACTTCAACCTAATATTAAAAAACCAGCGAATAATCTATAAAGAGTGGATAAGCAACAGTTTAATCTCTCTGGTGATAATCATAAAATGTGCTGGGGCTGTCGGAGTGCCCAGTGTATATATTTAATATTAATAGACACGTTGTGGGCTGAGCTCTGTGGAGAAGGAAAATCAAACGGGGTCTGTGGGAGAAAGGTCAGGACAAAGTCCTTAAACACTAAAATAAATTTCAGCAATAAACTTTCCTTTCTCTTCATTTGGGAGATGTTTTCGGAGTTTCTGTTTCAAAGCAAAAGCAGAGATTCAGCATTAAACCCATGTAAAATCAGAAGAGAGGAAATATCCTCTGCAACGTGGTTTCTCTGCTTCACCTCCTCCTTTCGAACCAGAGCCTATTATTTACTGGTTTTACATTGAATAAATGTCTCAGGAACCACTTTTAACTTTATTCATGCAAAATAAAGAACTAAAAATAGGGGTTTTTTTGTAGCCCACATCAGCTGGCATAAATTGCAGGCCCTAAGGGGTTTTAGGAGCATTTGGACAAGGGCAAATCAGGGCATGAGAGTTCCTGTGATCGGCCAAATATCGTGGGTTTGATCCCTGGATTCATTGACAGGTTTGATCCCTGGGGGTCCCTTCCAACTCAGAATATCCTGTGATATAATTCTGGCATATTTTAGAAAGGCCCTGACAAAGTTTTCTCTTAGTTTGAAACCCCAACTTCTTTCCTTCAATGAATCTGGACTCAGACAATGAAGGAAAGAAAAGAGATTTTTGTGAATCTCCTTAAATGTGAATTCAGTAGAGGAAAAAAAAGTGACCTTAATTCAATTATCAGCATTTAAATAATGTAAAAGTGGATTTAATTTGTAAGACTTTATGAACATCTGCCATCTTGCTTTTGATTTCACACTTAATATATTTTCAATCTGCTTAATTTTAAGAGAAATAATTAAAGTCTGAATAACCTTAATAGCTGGTAGCTGTGGAGCTGAATTAGTAATTTTTGGTGCAAATTGAAATATTAAGTCCATCTGTTTTCCTCTGTAGAAATTCCGGAATTTACAGGTTTTAAAATCAATGTTTCTATGTAATTAAAAATTTTGTGAAAACCTACACGCTTCTAGTAATTTAAAATAGTGATTTCAATAGTAAACAATTGTTAATAGCTAATTTTAACACCAAAATTGGTAATTAAGAAAAAAAAAAAAAAAAAAAACCAACCGATGGAAAACTGAGCATTGATAATTTTTCGGTTGCAATTGTAAGATTCCTCCGATGAAGTAACTGCCAAGATTTTTAGCAGTTTGGAAACCCCCAATTTCCATGCAGTGCCTTTCAGAATTTTTCCCTAATATTTTGCTGACACCTCTGTATAAATCACTAACTCTGGAAACACTGGAAACAACTCTGGTTTACACAGTGTTCTTTTGAAAACATAAATAATATAATGTGTGTGCATTTGTGAGTCGATACTTGAGAACCTGCCTGGAGAAGTAAGAGAGAATTTATTTCAAACCAACTAAATATAGCGGATTTGAAACATTTTAAATTCCTTTCTCCTTAATGACATAGTAAATTAGAACTTGGGTCCCCATTTCCCCAGAGTTCAATTAAAGCAGATGTTTGAAAAACAGAGAGTAAAATAATTTTGGTGGAGCAGCTTTCAGGAGCATTTTCCAAATGGAGCAGGAGGCAATTGCTCCAAGACTCTGCTCACTGCATACTAAACTTTTGCTCTTTGTTTAACATTGGTGCCTTAAAAAAGCTGGGCTGGGGTGTATTTTC
>WEKX01011904.1:0-10931 GCA_013390025.1 Pitta sordida
TTCTGTGATTCTGTGATTCTTCATTTATATGTAGAATATTCAATTAAATTTCCAGTAGTGCTGGAATTTGTAGCTGCTATTCTTTGTCCTCTACACCCATGCTTATTCCACTTTTTGATTTTCAGGTGCAGTCTGTGACTCTGTTCTATGTAAAATATGCTTTTTTCATGTGGCAATTAATATAGAGGAAGTAACATCAGAAAATCTGAATAAAACCAAAAATATTATGAAACATAGCAGGTGAGGTAATGTGTCAGCCTTGTGAGAGGCAGGAATTTGCAACATTTTTTTCCAGCACATCAAATCCTCACAGTTAATCAGAATGTTTAAAAAATGTAAAGTTACAATTTCAGTCCTGAAAGAACAAAATATCCTTTTATGCATAAACATTCTTGGCCTTATGAGATCTTAAGCCAACAATGTATGAGCACAATTATACACTTAAGCATTCATGCAAGAGCAAAACCATGAGATATCAGAGCAGTTTGAAAGACACATAAAGTCACTGTTCTACTTTATTTTGTACTGTTATGTCTTATGATGAAAAACGGTTTTCAAGAAAATCCAAATTCAAGGAATAACAAAAAGAGACATCTAGAAAACATGGTCTATGAAGAAAAAAATAGTATATCTGGAGTTCTGTGACTTTGGAAAATGTGTTTGAGGGGAATATTGTAACAATCTCCAAGTACAGGAAAAGTTGTAACAAAGAATTAAGGGAATCTTTGTTCTCCATATCAATGGACAAGAAGGAATAGGTTTAGGTCTCAGGAAGATTAAATTTCTGAATTAAAAAGTATTCTGGAGCTTTGAAGTTGATTACTTAGTAAAATTTTTGAGTCTCCACAGCTGGAGATTTTTAAGATTTAGATAAATATTTGTCAGGGTAATATATTTCACTTTTTCTTAAGAGAGGCAAGGAAGTTATATTATTACTTTTCAATGTCTTGGAACTTTTCTAAAAGTTTCAGAAGGAGTATAAACATCTGAGCAGCCAGTTCAAGCCTTTCACGGGCTACATCTACCTCAGAGTGTGATCTCTGACATCCAGTATAAGTGTTTCAGAGCGATATAGACCCACACTAAGCAAAGTCATCCTTCCTTCTACAGTCAGTGCCTGTAGAGCTGTAGATCTTCTCTGGGCCTTGTTTTTATACATCTTTGAGATATAATTTGCATTTTTATACTTCTGGTTTATTTCACATTTAAATTATCTAAAATATTGTTGCAGTCCCTCGGATAGTCTTGTGTGTTAGTGTGCAGCAACTACAAAACAACCATGACATTACAGAATCACAGAATCACAGAATGTTATGAGTTGGAAGGGACCCACAAGGATCATCTAGTCCAACTCACCATCTAACACCCGTAAGGAGACCGAGAGCACATCGCAGAGCATAACACCAACCTGGATCCCTCACAGTCTAGTAGGCCACTCCGAGCCGGAAGGGGCCCAACGTCATCCAGCCCTACACCGAAGGCAGGTCTTGCCTGACCAACCTGATCTCCTTTTATGATCTGGTGACTCGACTGGTTGATGACAAAAAGGTGATGGATGTTGTGTACTTGGATCTTAGCAAAGCCTTTGACATGGTTTCCCACAAGAAGTTCCAGGAGACACTCGTGGAGCATGGACTGGATGGAAACACTTTATGCTGGGTTAGGAATTGGTTGGATGGATGAGTTCAGAGAGTGTTGGTGAATGGTGCCACATCCAGCTGGCAGCCAGTCACTAGTGGAGTCCCACAGAGGTCAGTGTTAGGCCCAGTACTGTTCAACATCTTTATAGATGATATGGATGAGGGAATCGAGTCCATCATCAGCAAGNTGCTGTTTACAACTACCTGTGGGGAGGTTGCCGCCAGGTGGGTGTGGACCTCTTCTCTGAGGCTGACGACACCAGAACGAGAGGGCACGGCCTCAAGCTACGCCAGGGGAGGTTTAATCTTAATGTTAGGAAGCGGTTTTTCACAGAGAGAGTGATTGCACATTGGAATGGACTGCTCAGGGAGGTGGTGGAGTCACCGTCCCTGGAGGGGTTTAAGAGAAGATTGGATGAGGAGCTTAGTGTCATGGTCTAGCTGGGGGGTTGGGCTGGATGGTCCTGTGGGTCCCTTCTGGCTCGGAGGGGCCTGTGCGCCTGTGAGGGAACTAGGTTTATGTTCACCATTCTGGGGTGTGCATTCGGTCTCTGTACGGGCGTTAGCTGGTGAGTTGGACTAGATGATCCTTATGGGTCCCTTCCAACTCGTAGTATTCTGTGATTCTGTGATTCTTAGAGAGATGATTTTTTACAGCTTGAAATTGAGACCATGTTCTATGTGCCCTAGAGAATAGCAAGAAAACATATGGCACTGCCTGAGGATACAGTGGAGAACTGTGTAGAGCAGAAAGACCAAACCATTACAACCTGGACTGCATTCCCTAGAGACCTGATCTCAGAGTATTTTCACCAAGTGAGGGAACAAACTATAGTACTGCAAGACACCCAGACAACAGAAATTGTGTTGATGATGTAGACAATGTTTCATAAATTATATCAGAATCTTTGATCAGATACTTTGATCCCCCTTCGCAGTAAGTGATTGACAGCTAATGGTTTTTGGTCTTCAGTTCTGCCTTGAATGGCTTTTGTGTGTGGCTAATATCCCTAGAAACTATGAAAACCTTAGCCTGATCTCTAGCAAAAGGATTTTTTGATCTAGGAGAGTCCAGGATCTCTGGGATGCAAAAGTTACATCCATGCCTTCTTCCCTTACTGTGTTCCCTTACTTTACAGCTTTTCTAAAGGATGTGACAATAAGAATCATTTGGATTCCAGCATTTCAACAGATTTCAAGGTTGCCATGCATAAAAAATACAGAGGGAATGTATTCCTTTCAGCATCACTGCTATGGGTCCCTATGCTGCCTTTTACATGGACTGTGTAAAAAACACAGTGACAAATGGAGCAGAAAAATTTTGTCAGAAGGTTTCACGTGGTCTCACTACATGTGAGTGGGTGCCTGATTTTTCTGCTTTAAGGTTGATTGAAATCATTCCCTATTCTCAGAATAATTCAGTCACTTCACAGTAGTTTAAGCAGACACTTCCCAGCATTTCCACTGGACTCACTATGTGGCAGTGTTTGGTTGTTGCAATGTGCAGCACTCCATGAAGGCTCCCTGACCAGTTTCCTTTTATCCAACGTTGATTTACAGCAAACTTTTTCCCCACTGTTATTTGGAAATGTGAAGTCAACAACATCTTACACTGAATCCACCTGGTCTTGTTCAGGATGTGAGAGGGCTGCTTTGTAATTGTCATAATAAACACAGAATCTCCAGCTAACATTTCCAACGCACCATGCAGCTTGGTGTCCTCAATATATATTTAAAACAACAAACCAAGACAGGCAAGTGCCTTTCCCAGAAATTGCCCATGTATGCTCCGAGATCTCTTGCATTTTGCATTGCGTCAGTCTGTGTCAGAGGCTTCAGGAAAGGTAATATAGAAGATGAATGGAAGTCTATCATCGCAGTGCCAAGATGAAAAAGTGACAGCTCATAATGAAAAGAAAAATAGTTTCCATTTTGGGCCTCTGTAAGTAAGAAAGTGACAGAGCCATGGGAACTGTGAGGCTGAAAAATGGTCCCTTTGACAGACATGCCTGTAAGTGAAAGTGCATGGGATATAATACTAGCCATAATATAGGGAATAATGATTATTTTAGGGATCACATGATTTTGAATAAATCCTTGACTAGTCCAAGGAAAATGGAACTGAAAGAAAACTAGCAAAAGCCGCAGTTTCATTTACAGAAAAAATGGCCTAAGGATGTTTTCTGGTCTCTATATCTGTGACTGAAGCCTGTGAAATTACTTTGGATATTCACAGGGTAACCAAAATGAGAATCAAGAGCTTCCTGTAAACCTGAAATGGGATGCATTGCTCATTTTTTTTTGAAAAGGAGAAAAACACAAATGCTGTAAAAGAAGGCTCAAGTTGATGAGGAAGATGATTCTGGTCATAAAATCTTTCACAAAGCTTCATTTTATTAAAACTACATATGACATTTGCTTTCAGGTGAGGTGAAATAAGAAATATTCCATATTTATGAAATTGCCAACTAAAACAATATCTGTAGAGGCAAGTCATACTATGTAACATAAGGTTTAGACTAAAAGTGGTGCAAAACACTTCTGTGTGATATATTTATTTTCAGTTTAAATAGGTGTTTAAAGTCATCTCAAAGTAACTTGAGACTGTTAAGTCCCTGTATATCAACATGAGGCTTCGTGTAGGTTTAAATGTATCTGGTTTAGAATTGACTGTGGTTAAACCAGTGTGACGTCCCCTGATTGCCAAGGCCTTGGGGCAATATTCACCCCTGTGCAGAGGACCAGCAATATCGAGCTTAAAAGGGAATTACATGGTACGTGAATTCCACCCTAAAGCATATTCAAAATAGTTTTCCCTGCATGGCTTCTTTCTTCACTTGCTTTCCTCAGGAGGAAAGGTTAATAAGGATAATACTTTCTCCTTCCACATGAGTGTCTCTTTCAGGATCTCAGTGATTTCTGAAGTTCTTTAAAAGGCATTTATAGACTTTTATAAGATATTGCATTCAATTCTCTTTGCACGTTCTTTAAGAAAAGTAAAATTCTAATAATAAAATGAAAGTAGATAAAACTGTAGCTTGACTTTTCTTTTGTGGTTTGGACTTAGGGTTTTTTTCCAGACAAGGAGACTGAGGGCTCAGATGGGTCTATGCTGGGAATATTTTGTGCTCATTGAACATCTTGTCTTCATGTTAAAATTAGAGCTACCTTGCATCAGTTAAAAACAATGAGAAAAATCTACAAACTTCAACTGGAATAAAATTAGGGTCTAGGTAGATTGCTGAAAGTCTCGCCATGAACAGAGTGAAGATCCTTCACTGAGTGAAAATTAGAAGCTCGTTCTCTGCTATCAGCACCATTATCTTTCCAGCTTTAAAAGACTTTTAACATAGCTAAACAGGGAAGGAACATGCATCCTATGGTCTAACATTGGAAGAACTTAAACTTTAAGCATGAAAGCGAATTTTAAGCTAAGTAAAGAGGCTGTAAGTAGGACAAATGGGATGAATTCAAGGAAAGGAAAGGCTGACAGTTAGGGAAAAAAGCTTTTCCTAGCAGTGAGGACTATAAGACTCCAGGATAGTCTCCCAAGGGAAGTGGTGAAAGCCTAGTTTCTTGAGTCATTTAAAAATGACTAGACAAAGCACTCTGGAACATACTCAAGGGAGCAATCCTCTCTTGGCAAAGGGATGCACAAAATAACCCAATAGATCTCACCCATCTTTCCTTCCTGTAATTCTCCTATTTCATAAAGCTCTGTGATTGAATGGATAGCAGAAAACTTTAACCCCTTTTTCAGAAACAAAAAACATGTTTGACAAGGTACTGTGAGAGGAAAATCCTCTAGTAAAGAAGAGAAAAAGTTGCGTTTTTCATATCAAGTTATCAGTTTTTCTGTATTTAGAGTGAAGAAATGTAAAGGATGGTTCAATGGATGCCTACTGGATGGCTGTCATTTTCATCACAATTCAATGTGCTGTTTTTCAACTTCCCTGAAAACTCCAGTGGTTTAGATGTCAGTTAACGCTATAAGTATGTTGTGTTATTTGGATTGTTTGTTTGGTTTTTTTAGTTTCTGCTTTGGTTTGGCTTGGGTTTTTTTCCAACTAAATCCCTGGTAACTAGATGATTGTCCCTTTAAAATAGAACTGTCTGGTTGCTCGCAGTAGGTTGATCTGTGACTACAGTATATCTCTGCCCAGATTCTTACTGAGAGGAAACCACCACCCCTACCCTTGAATGTCCCAGGCCCTGAATCAACGTTAGGAGCCATTATGAGCTAGGAGACATTACACTCCACTATTCCCCTGCTCCCTCGAGCAGGTGGGGAAGCAATGGCCTTGGCTTCTGCCTTGCAAGACATCAACCAAGGGCACAGAGCAGGTGCAGGTGACAGTGTAATATGCTGCTGCTAAAACCATATATTTCCTACCCCTCCCATACCAAGGAGAAAGTGTGTGGCTCTGCAGGGAGAGAGGAATCACAGAATCACAGAATCACAGAAAATTATGAGTTGGAAGGGACCCACAAGGATCATCTAGTCCAACTCACCATCTAATACCCGTANCAGGAAGTCAGACCCTGAAAAACATTTTAGAGGAGGTCATACTTCTGTGTAACTGTTCAGGGAGCTTGAAGAAACACCTGTGTGACCCTGTGTAAGAGCTGCAGAGGCATTCAGCAACATGCAGAGGTTTTTCATAAATTCCTGCTGCTGTTGCTGCTGCACTGGACCCACTGTGGAAAGCTTGGTACAAACGAGATGTCAGTTCTCCAAGTTTGGAGGAGCAGAAGTAGAAGTGTCTAGGAGCTGGTTACCAAGTTTAAAAAAAAAAAAAAAAGTACTTATTGTACCAAAATACATTCTTTTCATTTACTCTGAATCATCTCTGGAACCTCTGGTCTGAGCTTTTCTGTGAATAAGAAACTAGCACATACGTTGAATTCACCCATAGGTAGTTTCAGCAGAAGCATAAAAGGGACCATTCTGGGTTAAACCAAGTATCCTTCCAGATCAGAATCATGACAGAGAATGATAAGGTAGGATAGTAAGTTGATATGAGATAGCTGAAGATGACTAGGAAAATATAAAGAAATACAGTTAACATGTAGTGACACATCCTCAGAGAACCAACCTTGCCTCCTGAAGTTTCCTGTTAAACTTGCACTTACAAATATAAAATATTTCAGGTTGGAAGGAATCCATAACTATCACCAAGTCCATCCTGTTTCTTGCAGGACTACCTAAAACTAATACCTATGGCTGCAATATTATCCAGGTGATTCACGAACAGGAATTTCCAACAGATGTTGGAAAAATGAAGCTTTTCCCATAAACCTTTTTTGGAAACCTTGAAAAAATTTAACATCCCTAATACTCCTGGGTAATGAGTTTTAAAGATTAGATGTTTGTCTTAGAAAAAATCTCTTCTTTTTGAATTGGTTTTAAGCTGTTAGTTTGATTCTTCCTTTGATTCTTTCTCCACAATTTTTGCACAGCAAATCATATGATGATGGATACAGCAGTACGTCAGCTGTAACTGCTTCAAATTGCATCATCTCTTATTTATGAACAGAAACATGCTTGCCTGCAATTGTAAAAATGGTCTTTTTGGGGAGGGGATTCTGTCGACAGCACCCATAACTAAAATAAGATGAACAAGTCCCAGTTGCAGATACACTCATCACAAAAACATATGACTAAGGAAAGAGTCATTTCAGTTACTCAGATGCCAGTTGAGAGTACCCAAGTGCTGAGAAAACACTCATGGCTAAGACTTTGTCTTCTTTGGGAAGACTACTGGGCATGCAATTGAAAGCATCTTAATCTGAATTTTAAAGATACAAATCTGGAATGATTACTTTTCATTTTAGAAGAAGAAAGACTAAAAGACAAGTCTCTTTCATTTTAATCTGAGTGGACCTTGGTGACTTTGATTAACACTTAAACTATTAGAGCCTTCATTTTTAGTCAATGGGACATTAGAGGTCTTTGGCAGGTCAGGAAAATCCCTTTGGAAATATTTTTATTAAAATTTCCAATGAAGTGAAAATGTTTTCTCAAGGGGGACATGAATTCTGAAAACATTTTCAATGTCAATGCTGGGATAAGGTTTCAGTGACTTTCTCATTTCATTATTATTTAAAAATAATAAATTGTAAATTCTCAGATGTCATTCTTCAGCCTCTCTGTTTGGGAAATGTGCTCTCTGTTTATCCTTGCTGTTGTGACAAAACACAGCAAATCTACTTCACTCTGTTTGTAGGGATTAACAAAATGCTGCCCAGAACCAAAGTTGGTAATTTACCAGGAAACTGAGCTTTGCACTGGATTTGCACAGAGCATACATCTGTCGCAGAAACCTAGTCCCCTTTATGTCTTCAAAGCACTCTGCAAATATTGCATCATGTGGAGTATTTCCTTGGAAAGAAAACAATATATGGCAACCTCACTGACATTGGTGTGTTATAGCTGCTTACTGTTTGGGTAAGATTTCTATATCTGAAGGAAAACTGTTCTCACATCTTTTTTTCCCGAAGTTATCCACAGTATTGAAAACATGTGGTAAGACCACACAGAGGAAAGTACATTTAAAGCAAGATTAGAATAACTCAAAAAGTTGTGCCTGGCCACTCTGAACTCAGCTACAAAAATTCAGTTTGCTATCATTGTCACAGAAACATAATCAAAGATATAACAGGTTGGTATCTCTAAGATTGCCAGGATCTTTCTGGTCTGGGACTTCTGCCAGCTGTCTCCCAAAATTGGTTGTTATTCTTTGTAACTACTCTCTAAAATGTTGTAACTACTCTCTACAATGTTGGCCATATTGTGCAGTTTTGGCAACGTAAAACGATTTCCCATTGAGGAGGAGGCCTACCAAGGCAGACTGAATTTGCCATGTGACTGCTGATGACCTAGGAACAGTATGCTGGACATCTTCCGCCTTCTTGTTATGGAAGAAAATCACTGTTCCTAAACTTTGCAGTAGAAAATAGATTCCATGCCACTTGTGGCAGCTGCAGTTGGCATGGACGATTGGTTAGAATGGATAAAAACAGATTTCCCAAACCAACTGTATTCAATGCAACATATTTTTCATATGTTTAATGGAACAGAAATTTTTATTTTAAGAGGCATTTATGATCACTGCTAGCTATCTGCCTAGGGAATAAAGACCTGGTAGGGGGGGAGAACAAGCAGGTGTAAGGATAAAATTAGTTTTATCACAAAATTGGAAAGGAACTGAGATTTGCTTTCCCTACTTCTGCCTTTAACCCTTGATGAAACACAGTCATTAGGCACAAAAATATCTTACTGTGCTCAGCTATCTCACAGTTTAACCCTTTTCTGGGGAGTTCAGGGAAAAGCATTGCACTTCTGTGGCTGGCACAAGTAACTCAACAGTGCTGGCATCACAGCCTTCTATTTGAGCCAACACCATTAAAAAGAACAATTCTTCATTATCAGTCCTGGAAGCTTCTTTAATGCCAATCCATGCTTCAGAGAGTCAGAAAGCATTTAGTATCTGTGGTGAGTCCTGTGGTGAGGCACCATGTCCTCATACCCTGGTTCCCAGTTTAGTTTTATGGAGGATTCCCCATTGCTCCCACACAGCCCTTTTTGCCTTCCTTAAACTGAAAGAATAAGACCAAGAGATCAAAAGTAAACTCTGAAAATTGCTGTGCTGTCATTAGATTCCTCTTATAATTATTTTGCGGAGCAAAAGGAAGCTAGCAGAGCTCCCGGCTTAGTCTAGATCTGGATCTTGCCTCAAATTTGTTCCCACATTCAGTTGCTAATGTCTTATGGCTGTCATAGAAGTTGTTTACAGAGAGTGTGAGTGTTGACTTCTTTCTGAGAATATAGTTAGGGGTCTGTTTTCTCATATTTTAAGAAGATTTAATACCTGGTTTCAATTAAAAAAACAAGTTCAGTTTTACCTACAGCCTTATAACCAAGCTCAATCTGGTAATTAATTTTACCACATCATTTTTTTTCCAAAAATATCCAGCAAAGGATCTGATTAATACAGCCTGTTTCAGAATTTTAATTCCTGGGTTTTGTGAGTTTCAAGCAGTGCTAAAATCTCTTTCTCTTGGGAGAAGGAAAAAACATTTCTTCTTGATCAAACTTTGAGAAGAAAATTTTAATTTAACTTTTCAGTTCTCAAGTAAAATGGAAGGGGTAAGAAAGAGATTATGGGATCTTCAGTCCTCTTTAAGGCTGAAGTTCAGGTTAGGGTAACAAAGAAAAAGAAGTTTTCTTTCTAAATTCAATTAATTTTGTGTGCTAAAAAAAATACAGAACTCCACATAATAAAAATGGAGAAACAATTTCTAACCAAATAGGGGAATAAACACATCGAGAGTGAGAAAAATTATGCCCCCCAGCAAGAGGAGTAGGAAGGAGGAAGATGAGTAGAGCTTCGTGAAAATAAAATAGCAGATAGAAATTGAGAGTCATATGAGATGGATAAATAAACAACAAGGTTACAAGTTCACAAGCCCACCCTGCAGGCACTATTAGGACTTTAATTTGCTGCAATCACCAGCGAACTTGGTGTGTGTTTACTTCAAAGGGAAGTGAGTCGATTTTCTGCTTCTGACTGAATATGCTACCAACATATCATGATGCCTGGCCAAATTCATCAAAGCATGTCTTTGCTGCTCTTCACTGGATGGTGTTCAGAGACACTTGTGATACCTGTTAAAATACTTTAATGAATCTGATACTCATGAATGGTGCTGAAATGACAGCCTTGGAAATTGAAGTCTTCTATCAAAATACAGAACTCACACAGTATGGATGAAAATAGTGCCAGGTTCTACCATGCTATCCTCTCAAAGTGTCTCAAATTTAAACTGGAAAAATTATTTCCGGTGGCAGCAGCACTTCAACCTCAATGCCTGGTCATTTCTTCCTACTTGAGATATAATTGCCAGCAAGTGTATGGATTATCTTGGAGATTTTATACTGCAGACAGGAGCTGGGAAAGAGATTTTCAACGGAATTATTTCTTATCAGAAAAAACGGTTGCATTTGAATCACAGTGTTCTGAGGAAGTGTTAAAACTGCAACATTCTCAAAAGGCAGCTGTTGAAACTAAATGAGTTTTTATGTATTTCCTTTTTTTTTTTAGAATTACATATTGCCTTAATTGTATGTTATGGTTTAGAGTGAGATTTTTCTGCCCTCCCACCAATTTCAATTAAATTGATTCTCTTCCTCAAAGGGAAGTAAGGGATAAGGAAAAAAAATTATTAACTGAGCTACACGGATTACAACACAGAAAAAAACCTCCCAATCCTCCTCTGCCAAGAAAAAAT
>WEKX01011905.1:0-39447 GCA_013390025.1 Pitta sordida
TTTGGGCTGTGGGCGTGCGGTCGCGGCAGCCTGGAGGGGCCTGTGGATTCTTGCGGGGGGGTGTGTCTCCCGAGTCAGAGGGGGCTCAGAAACTGTTCCCTTTGTTCACCTGTGCTGAGAGAGACCATGGGAAGGAGTGGAAAATTGCCCGCAGCCTTCTGGAGTGCTGGAGGGTGGAGCAATAGACGTGGACTTCATGCATATTAATGACCTGCGCTTCTTTGCGAGTTTGGCTTTTTGTGAGGCCCGTGGCATGACCCGTTCCTCGCAAATGAGGGGGTATAACTGTAGTAAAAAGCTATTTTCATGGCATGTAGGAAACTACAAGGAGCTCTGTTTATTGTCTCAGTGGGAAGGACACTAATGCTGTGGGCAGGTATTCTTTTCAGGGTCACTGGAAATGCTAATAATTTTGGTCCACCTGCAGCAGCTCATCACCACTCCCTCCTGAGACTATGTCAGACTGGAGTGAGCTTGGATGGCCATGACCTGCCATGCTCCACCCACTAATTTTGGGTGAAGCCCTAAGAATGTAGGCAGCTGACCTCGAAGCGTGAGACACCAGGGTGGGGAAGGGGGCTGGCAGCTCCACATTGCCACCTGCAGACACTCCTTACTGGGTGGCCTGTCTTCAAAGTCTGCCCTCCATACTCGCTGCAAGGTAGCAAGAAATGACTGATGTCAAAATGGAGTCTTTCAAAACAAAGAAACCCCAGTGTCCAAACAAAACACACCTGAAAACGTTTTCCATGTGTTTTTCAGCTTGTGGAGTATTTCAGATTTTGCTATTTTGTAATGATTTTGAATATGAGCTTTCCTTATTTTTCAATATTGAAGCATTTCCACTGCCAGGAAGACTCCCTGTTCAGCTAGAACAACAACAACCTCTTAAAATGATCTGTAGCTTCTGTTGTCAGAACCATCGGTAGTTACTACCTCATTTCTGCTACCAGCTTGACACTGCTTGAAACCCCATGGGACATTGTTTCATGTTCTGAATGCCCTTGTGTTCAAATAATTCACAATGAGTAATATTTTCAAAATGGTTTAGTATGAAATTATCTTTCTTCAAAAAAATAGACCTTAACAGATCATTCCCTTTTGACATGTGCAGATCTTTTCCAACACTTCTGCGATGTCATTCTTGAAAAGAAATAGTTCAAAAAAATTATGTAAGGTAAGTATCTTTCCCTAGCTGTTACAATGCATTGGACTTATTAAGCAGTATCCCGTTGTGATGAGACACTGGAATGGAAATGTTACATCCTTCAAGCTTTACATTATGTTATTTAGATATTTTTTGAACTTGACAATCTCCACAGGAGGCAGTGATGGATGCAAGGGGAGTGGCAGGGAAGACAAGTGAGGAAGAAGGGAAATTATCACAGACAAAGACAGCAACACCATAATTTTCCCTTATGTGATTTAATTTATATATTTGTCTCATACCACAACTGCGTCTCCTAGCGATTCTTTAAACATCAACTTCATTAGTTACGAAGGCAGCAATCCATAACCAATTTTCTTTTCATGTCAAGCTTGTTCATGTATAAACCTAGCCCTTTTGTTGGGAACATTTGCAATTAATCCCGCAAACAAAGAAAATGCAAATCATACAGTCTACCCTAAACAACCCTTCTGACTCAAGGCCCTGACCACCATCTATTACATGCTAAAATGAATTGAAATTCCCACTTTGAGTCTAACCTAATTTTCTAGTGATAATAAGCATGGATTCCCAGAAGCATTCTATGCATCTAGATAGTAACATCCTAATTTCCTTTCCTGGTAAATGTTTTAAATAAGATTTTAGCACCAAAGGAAATTAACCTTTAAATTAATTGTAATTATAAAATGCCATCACTGATTTTGTCTTCAGACTAATTACTTGCTATTATTTAAACAAACTACACCTCCTTGGAGCTTTTAAGTTTGTTTCACTCTAGAGTGCTGTGCCAAATGATCACAGATCAGGCTCTATAATGTCTGCCAAGCTCTGTGATACCTCGGACTGCTCAGGTCCCTTTGCATCTCAAATGCAGATGGTTTCACTTGTCTTATCTTCCCACCATAGGCTTTTCCCCCTGCGCTTTAGCCTTGAACTCTGAAGCTCAGAGGCATTTTCAGCCTGTGTCTTGAAAGCAGTGAGCATGCCTTTGTTGGATGTGGAGTGTCTGTGCTCTGTGCTTAGGAGAATGAGATGCTCAACACTAGCATTCTGCTCTGTGAGAAGCCTCCTCCAAGAAAGTACATGACTGGAAATACATAATAATAACATCTATTGATATGTGCAAAACATTGATGTTGTACAGGCATCTCAGGGACTTTCCAAAATGTTACAAGTGGCACCACTCCTCTCCAAGGCAGCTCTTTTTAGGATGACAAGCATGAGATAGTACCATGGGGTTTCAAATGTTTCTCTCTCTCCATGCTTCTATCAGCATCCTGACAGCCAAAGGCATCCTATTTTACTCCCTTTGGTTTACTTAGTTCACAGAGCAGTCACTACACTAAATGAAACAAGTAAACATAGAAGGCTTCTAATTTAGCCACAGGATATAAATTGGAGAGTGCAGCTGAGAAAAAAATAACCTTAGTTTCCACTTTTGTAGTGTGTTCATTGCATTCATGAATGACCAATTCAACAGTTTGGAGAATAACTTTGTTTAAATATGGGCTTGCATTTGTTCCTACTATTACATATTTGCTGGTGTTCTGCTTCTACAAACTTCCTAGGCTGTCCCTGGCACTAACCAAAAAGTCATATCAGTGATTCACCCTTTTGTGAGAGAGATATCTATCACAGAGAGGGAAAATCGCTCTTTGGAGATACGTCCCTGCCTCCATTGACTGTGGTGGAAATTTTGATTGCTAGTTTAAGCAGCAGGACTACTTACAGGCAGCTGTAGGAGTGTGAGATGGATGTCACCTGCATGGAAGAGCTGAAGATGGAATGAATGGTGTTTTACAGAGGAAGATTTAGATCACATCACAAAAATGGTAGGTGCACAGCTAACTAAACATATAGCTGAGGTGTCAGATCTCCTTTTCTTGTGATGCTCTTTTCTATACAACCTTTCTTGGTTTGAACATAGGTAGACATTTTCATGAAGAAAAGACAACTGTGGGATACTAAATACAGCAAGACCTCTTCTGGCTAAGGAAGTCCATGAACTGCAAGTTACTTCCAGGATTTTTTGGGAATCACAAACTTTCTATGTTCCTATATGACTATATAGCAAATATCAATATATGGAAATAGGCATCAGATATTCTTCGTTACTGGATATCAGATGAAGGGCTGGATAGACCTTGTACCTCCTATCTTGTGCTGTGTTACACAGGTGTAACCGATAATATTGCATTGGTAGGGCTGCAGCTCACACTGCCACTATAGTGTCACCTCTCAGATTTGTGGGAGAAGAGGCCTGTCAGGTTGCCCAGGACAACTTCCAGAGATGCACTCTAGTCCAGCCTTAACTGCAGAAAGATTCTTGCAGTCATGTTCAGACATCTTTATCAGCCTTAGTTTCTACTTCTTTCCTACGTTTCTCCTGTCCTGGTAATCTCATGATTTAGTCATATTCACCAGAAAATGGGATGGGAAACAAAGAAGCAGAATTAATAGTTGTGTGTTTGCTATCAGTTTCTCTTTGTTTAAGAGATTTTTAAGCAGGGATGGAAGCCGAGGTATTAATTGTCTGTAATGTCTCACTAAGCAGATTGTGAAAAGCATTTGGCACAGAAATGAAGTGATACCTAAGCATATTCTACACTTCAATAGTGCCTTTCATCCAGAAGTTCAAAGTTGTGAAGCAACATGCCTATGAGTTTGTCCATATCATTATTTCCCATTTTAAACACGAGAAACAGAAGTATGGAGAGGTTAAATAACCTGCCCAAAGGGGGAAAGCTGCCTGTAACAGAGACAAAAAAGAAAATGTTTTTCTACCTATCCCATATGTTTATAAAAATTTTGCATGTTTCATACCTAATGTATTTAATATTGATTTTAAAATAAAATCTTTGTAATCACATTTATACTTTCCAGGTTAGGCCTAGGATTATTGTTTTGTACTGAGGATATTGTCACATAAGTACACCTAATACTGCATTATTCGCAAGTAGATATTTCCTATGTAGGGTATTATAGTCTTCCTGAATGTTTTCAGTAATTCAGATGGGATCTTGAATTCAAGTTTTTATTGGGTTGGGGGGTGGAGCGAGATGGGGAAAGGAGTGTAATAATTTTAAAGGGTTAACTAGACCTTTACATTTGTATTAGACATCCCCAAAAGCTGGGCTCAAGGGAATATTCAGCAAAAATCTGCTTAACTCAGTTGTAATCCCTTTTGCTTTGCAGTTTAACTAGAAACAATGCTAGGAGAAAAGAAGATAGTGTATGTGCAAGTTAGATCCCTGATAGCACGAGATAGTGCAAAGATTGTACCTCCTGGTACTCAGAGAACAGTCAGGAGGGCCATATTTGTTCTCTGATTGCCTTGTCATTGTGTTATGGTAGAGGAGGAGGAGCCTTCTGGATTTGGATTTCACTGTGGGACACGGGCAGAATTGGTGATTTTCTCTTGGTTGGGGTCCCTTCCCAGTCAAAACTGTCCTAGTAACAAGCCAGTCCCCTTTCCCTTAATGGAACCTGCAAGGTGATTGCAGAATTCCCACTTTAGAAACCCAGGTTTCTTTCTTAATTTCTTACAGAAAAAAAAAAAAAAAACAACCCTGGTAGGATGCTGCTTTATTGCTTACATTCCAATATTTTCAATATCTGTATAGTTAATAAAATTTCCAAAAATGTGTTGAATTTTCTTTTAGTAAGGCAGTAGTAGCTTGTAGCAAGGAACAAAATTGCTAGTGAGGAGATGCACATTAAACGAACATTTCAGTTTTACTAAAAATTATGTACAGCCTTTGAAAAATGTAGGCCTAATATGCTCTTGGAAGACAAACCAGGTGTTCCAATAATTTTACAGCCATTGAATGCCTCCAATTAATCATCGTTGCTAACATTTTCAGTTGCTGCAGCTAATAATGCTAATGAGGTAAGAATGGCAATGGCTTAGGCATACCAGTGGCAATAGTGAAGAGGAGAACATGGAGCTGGCAGCAGTCCTGCTGGGAGCCCGTCCTCCCTTGTCTTTCCTAGACAAAGACCTGAGGCATTCCAAGCCTCAGACTTCCTCCTCCGTATGCAGCCACAGGGAAAATGATGCAGAAAGAACATGGGAATGACAAACAGCCACTGAAAGGAGCAGCTGTGGAAAAGCCACCCTTGTCTGCCCCTTGGAGATGGGTGCTGCAGTTCAACTCTGGTACAGCCAGTGTTAGAGCACTTCTGGGACTGTACTGGGAGGGAAAGCAGCTTCCTCCTTAACGCCTGTTACAGAATTATCCCAAAACATATTGCTCTCATGAAAGGTAGCACAGACTTGAGCTTTGATTTAGGGTACCTGCAGCTGGATTTATTTGGTGTATGAGTAATTAAAACCTCTAGACTTGGTGTTTTGGGCCTAGATCTGACCCTGATTTGATTACTGTATTTTTCTATTCCTAATCCTTTAGTGAGGTTATTAGACCAGGTTAATCTTAGTGAAATGTTTACTTAATTCTACCCTTGCTCATTTGTTCTCTGAATAAAATCTGCATAAAGAATGGAGAAACAGTAATCCTTTCAACTTGTTCAATTTACCCTGAAAGCAAAGTTAATTCAGCTGAAGCAACTTAAGAGCAACTTGCCTGTATTTATACAGTTGAGGCTCTGTGCCAGCAGAAGATGAGACACCTTCTATACTCCAGAACAGTGTTGATATCTTTCTCTGGTTAAAATCTGGAACATGCCTGGTTTCGGCTCTTGGGTGTTACATGTTTTCTGATCTAGTCTTTTGCCTTGCTGCTTACTCCTGCCAACTTCAGTGTTTCTGCCTCTTTTGCTCCTGTTTTTGACTGCTGTTGTTCCCATGACCCATTTGCAAATCAGAAGAAACGGAATTCAGTGTATGTGAGTTTGCTGTGTCCATCATGAAAAGCAAAAGGCCTTTTCTGTTGTCTCTGTCTCAAAAGAAAGGACTTATGGCTAGATAACACTTTGCTATGACCCAATGGTTATCCTTGTGGTTCTCCATGTGAGGCATCCCATTTTTACCGGCATAAGTGGTCCTGAAAAACAGAGATCTAAATTTCTCCTGTGATGTCTGTGAATATAGAGGTGGGTAAAAAGATAACAGTGTCCCTCTGTCGTTCTCTAAGGACCACTTCAGCGCTGGGAAAACAGGGCATATGATGTGGCAGAGTTGCTTTCTGGTGACTGGTCTTACCAGAGAATCTTTCACAGCTGTCACATCATTAACACACAGAGGGAACACCAGCTGCAGAGTAAAGCTTTTTTCTTCTATGCTAGATGAACAGGTTTAGAGGAGGGTAGGAGGGGCACCTTCATCACTTTGTGCCACAGAGTTTCCTCCGACCAATAGGCTGAGGAACTGGAAAAGTGGAAGAAGAGACTGTGGAAAGACAGACACAGATAAAGGATTTGAAGTGATCTCATTTCAAAGACTTGCCTATGCAGGAAGCTTAAGCAATAGCTCTGGGACTATTCCACTTTTCCTGAAAGCTTTTCTCCTTAGCCGTCACTGGATCTGCATGAGATGACCCCATCTGTGAATGCATGAGATGACCCCATCTTCCTCTGCAGTATAAATATTAAATAACATGACATCCATAAGGGATACACTTCTCAGAAGAGCATGGTAGATGAATGTGTTGCCAAAAAGGATGGAAAAGAAGGGAAGGAAGTGAGAAAAACTATCTAAGGAAATAAAATAGTTTTAAACTAAACCTAAGTAGAGGGTATTTGTATGCACTATAGGTCCTGTCTATTACAGTGAACACTTGCATGAGTAGAGAGAAAACTAAAATTGTTCTTATTCTGCTACATGAGTCCTCTCAGTAGAAAATAAAGCTTTTTGAGTTTTACAATACAAATCCAGTCTGAGCCTTATTACAGTGTTGGCAAAACTCAGTCACAGAAATTGTTTGTTTGGTTTTTTTTCCCAGCTTAGCTTCCGAACATCACCAGGGGAAAAGCTGTAGCACCTGAGTTTGTGCTGGCTTCATTGTGCTGGTTGGGACTTGTTATGGTTTAGGGGGTTTTCTGCTGCTCTGGTAGCGAGGGGGTTAACAGCTCAGTTCTTGCCTGAGCTCTCTGTGCTGCCATGGCCTTCAAGGTTATAGAGATAGAGGCATCTCTGTGAATAACATACTTGGGAGAGAAGAAAAAAAAGTTCAGTAGGAAGATGTAGTGTGCCGGCTCAGAACCTGCGTCGGGAGGCTGAGAGATTTGAAGGCCCCCAGGCCCACGAGAGAAGGGGTAGAGATGTTCTTCTAGGCATCCCGCTGCTGTTTGTGAATTGGACTGACCATGGTGAAAACCTATGGACCAGAGAGAGGAAGAACCAGGACCGCAGAATCCGTCTAAGCATCTAAGACTGAAGATGGAGAGGTAATGCTGGATGAANTCACCCTGGTACCTCAGGAAGTTGCTCACAGATGAGCAAGATGTCTCTTTGACTGGACAAGAAGACTAGAAGGAGGTCTACTAACAAAGTAATAAAGCCTCAAATAGTCAGGGTGATGGCAAGAAAAGTTTTGAAGAAGCATGATAATCTGTGGCTTCTGAACAACAAGAAGATCCTGCTGCAGTGAGAAGAAAACAATACCATATTGGCCATGGCACTTTGCTGCCAGGAATGCAGCTTTACAGAGCATGGGAGAAATCTCTCTGACTTCTGCACTTCTGTGGCGAGCCAAGTCTTCAGTTGGCTCGGTTTTTATTTATATCATGTCCTAAAGCATTATAGAAGAGTGAAAAAAAAGGATGTAAGCCCTTAGAAGAGAGGGCAGATTAGTATTAAATGGGATTTCATTTGGAAAGGGTGCAAGGAATAATTCCCCTTCAGGCCTGTGTATAGCGAATGTACTTAATGAGAGAGCAGGCGAAAGTACATATGACTGAGTCCATCCCTAAACAGACAAGCCTATTTGTGGCATACCCCTGCTTCACACACCTGTCCCAAATCCTTTTTACTCTTTATACCTTCCTCACCTCCACAGAAACACAAAGACAACTGAAATGAACATAGTCAGAACAATCTCCAAAGTGTAGTGGTTTGATTTCAGGACAAAATCACCCTTTATGATTCACAGTGACACTGTATTGCCAATAGATTATAGGGTTGCAGCTATTTTCCACACAGGAGAGCACACAAAGGAACCCCTGCCAGCTCTAGCAGTGCTCTCAATCAAATAAAACTCCTTTAGCTTCCTGTCGCAGAGCTGTCTCTAGGATTCATGTATATTTTATCAAAGTTACATGCAGTTCTGATACTTGTTTCTAAAGTGCTTTAGTATGAATCTCAAGATGTACTGAAATGCTGCAGTGGCCCATTTAGAAAAAATCAAGCTTAGAAAAGAGAAAAAAATGAAATGGCTTGGCTCTATAGCATGAAATAAGATCAAATTATTCTCAACAGGCTTCTATTGATATAAATGAGCAGAAGAAACACAAACATATATCTGTATGAAATGATTTCACTCCTCGTAATTGCATTCTGAGAACAGCAGGAAAAAAGAGGAACTCCACTGTTTCACCTCTAGTAAATGAAGGTCCTGCAATAATCTAAAGCTATTTTAGTGCCAGAAAGGCTTTTACAAGCCAACACATGTCAACACAGAAGAGCTATAACCTCAGTGGTAACCAACTGCTCTGAAGACAGTTAGTAGCAATCTGGAGTAAGAAAAAAAAACACAAAAACTTGTATTTACTACTAGTAATTGGCATTTTTTCTTTTTCAGAAAATTGTTTTATGTCTAAAGGTAAGCTGACAGATAAAGAATTGCAATTATCTTTTCAGAAGAAAGGAATATGTAATTTTTAAGCAGCATTTCATGACTCCTTTGTCTGTCAGATATTTCCAAATTTTAAATCAAGAAGGATGGACAGAAAATATGTTCTGGCTATGGTATACTAAGGCATTTAGGTTGAAGAGCCAGCATTATGGGGAGGTGATAAAATAAAATATTCATTTTGTATGTAATAAAGCTTTAGTACTTACAGCTGTCTTCTTCTTCAGTAATGCACTTCACAACATAACAGGCATAGATGAAGCCTGCCAGCTGAAAAAAATGTAATAGCATTAGTTGTAGGAAAAATACGACAGAAAAACAAGAGATGACTTTAGAAAAGCAACAACAGAAACAGAAATAACAAAATTCAATTCTTTGATGAGGCAAAGATAATTCTCCACAGCAGTTTAGCAATCTTAATTGGAAATAGGGGAATTTTGCATCTTTCTTGAAAATCACATCCTTAAATAAAACTTCCTAAAATTAATCAAAAATTATTCCAATACCTAATTAACGTCTTTTTTATTAGTGAAACCTATAAAAGCATATGGGTGCTTATATTGATGAGTTTTAGCCAATGAAAATGTAAATATTTCTATCAAAATCTGATTTGTTCTTCAGGAAAACCTGGCCCTCTAGCAGAACCTTTTTTTTTGAGATCAGAACCTGCCTTGCCAACTAAACCAAGGACAAATTAAGTGCACTTGTAGAACAGCTTTATCGTGACATTTTATTGCTTGAAATTAGGGTTGTGGATTAAGGAGACTTTTTTCCATATCTGCAATAGTATCCCAACCTCAAGCCATATCTAACACTTTGGACAGATCTGGATGTGCTTACACTAACATATCAAACAACAGCTGGCAAATTTGTATCTTGTTCCTGTCAGTCCTCTTTGAGGAGCATACCTAGAATTGGGTTGTAAACAGAAGCAATGGGAATTAAAGAAAATGAAAATCTGAAGTGGTTATAGATGTACCACCTGAAAAAATGATTAAAAAAAGGAATAAATGCCCAATATCATGCATGCAACAGGCCAGGTATCACGTGTCTTCTGCTAGTCACTCCAGCAAGTTCTGTCTTTGCTAAAAAGTTACACCAGAAGTAACAATAAGTACTGGAGCAGCAAAACATGCCATGTGTTCCATGCTTTACAAAACTTTCTTTACATCTAGATCTGGAGATTTTCCTCTACTAAATCACAATAAACCATTTTTCATCCTTTAAGTCATCGCTGAAGTTTGCATGTTAAGATGTCAAAAGAATTCCATAAGTTTTATCTCTTTGTAGGAAAAGGTGAGATGTACTGTCAAAACCTGTTATTTTGCACAGGTCACCTCACAGAGATATTTTCATGAGGTACAAACTCATTTGTACACTTTGGGAATTAGTTCTTTTTGCATATAATAAAAATGTCTAGAGGTTCCAGGCAGGACTCTTTGTAAATGGTGCGAAACCCATAATCTCTGGCTGAGGGAGATGGTGATCTTAATTTCAGTTTGAGTAATCACTGAGTCGGAAAATAGAAAAAGTGAAATCTGAGAGACCATGTATTATGAATGCTGGTTAGTGAAAATGGATTTTTTTCTTAATTAATCCAAGGCACATGTACAATCATCGCAATATCGTGGGTTCTTAGAGCTTTTAATATTACCCATATACAAATCAAATGCAAACAAGCCCATTTCATTTCCTAGTATCTTCATACCTGAGGGTGTGGGTGTGGGATGGCTAAAGAGAAAATGAAAAGGTCAGCCTCAAGGCTTTTCTGAAGACACCAAGGCAGGATTTGGAAATCACACTGAAGCCAGCATAGACATTGTCTGATAACTGTTTAAATTCCAACCGGGAGCCCAAAACCTGCATTATAACAGAACTAAACCATTAATTTTGCCATTTGTTATAAATCTGCCTTATGGTGCTGCTGGGAAGATTTTACACCTGGGAAGGATGAAATATTCACTGCTGGACAAAAAGAACTCACTGTACCAAGAACAGTGGCATTCAGCTAATATCGGCATTTCATCTCTGTTTTATTGGATCACTCTTCCCTTTTGTTTCTTGGCCTCAAGATAGCTAATGTGCTTCACTGACTTACGCGCTGTGTAACCCCATTGACTTCCATGACATTACATGAGGTTTAATTCAGCCACAAAGTGGGCCCAGAAAGGTTGTTCATAAATGATTCCACTCTTGGATGTAACACTTGGCTTAATAGTTTCTCTGTTCTCTTCTTACAGACCATCGGGTCCCAGACAGCTGAACAGCTGCATCTCTAGTAGGCTGCTATGGTAATCCTTTTCTTGCAATACAGTTCAATACTTTACTATCTTCTAAACCACCACAAGTTCATATGTTATTAACTGAACTTCTCTTACAAAGCGCAGCAAAGAAACTGTATCACAAATGGAGTTTACAACTTCAGTTATATCCCTTAAATCTCTAGGGAACTCCTTTGATATCCTAGAAGCAAAACTTACAGCATTTCATCGGATGAGCTTGTTGATTAAAAGAGTGCTTTAAAGCTCAAATTGCTCTGATCTAAGTACAAAGATTTTTCCCATGGGATAATCAGATATCATGAAATAAACCTCCCCTTCTCCCATATTTATCTAACCCTTTGCTTAGTACACATAAAAATTTTGTTTGTTTGTTTGTTTTTTAATCTCATATTAGTGTTTGTTCCTTTCTCTCTCTCTCTTTTTTTTTTAAACTGAGAAGTTTATCAGTTCTGATCCAGTGACAGACATTCAAGATTTATCTTCTAATTGCCTCGGCAACAGCGGGCACACATTCCAAGCTGAGGTTCAGAACTAAAAGTGGCAGTTTTTACTTTAAAGATGTTCGATGACCTGAGTCCATGGCGACTACAGTATCACACAGTATCACAGTATTAGCAAGGTTGGAAGAGACCTTGGAGATCATCAAGTCCAACCTGTAACCCAACACCAACCCATTGTCTAAACCATGGCACTAATTGCCTCATTCAGCCTACTCTTAAACACCTCCAGGGATGGTGACTCCACCACCTCCCTGGGCAGACCATTCCAATGAGCGATCACTCTCTCTGTGGAAAACCTCTTCCTAACATTCAGTCTAAACCTCCCCTGGCGTAGCTTAAGGCCATGTCCTCTCGTTCTGGTGTTCTGGTGTCATCTACAGATTACTCTGGGATAGAGATCAGGAGCATGCTTCCTCCTCTGTGGACTAGGAACTCCCATAGGAAGGGTACCGCTCATCTGCAGATGCAGCAGGGATTTCTTGGGGACCAGTCAACTAAAATGGTTAATGTATTCCTGCATGGACGAGGGGCTCTCACAAAATTATGTGCAGAAAAACAAAATATTTCCAAACAAAACTCTTCACTGAATACCCTCCTGATCATGGAGAAAAAGATGAGAGAAAAAAACCAAATCAAATGTGAAGATAAAGGTTAGTCACATGGCTTAATACATTCCTGGAAAGCCCTCAAACACAAGAGTGCTCAGTGCAGTATGAGAATTACACAGAGCAGAGTCTCCCTGATTCAGTATCTCTAAAAGATTTTTGTCTTATGTGAGAAGGAAGGAAATGGATCCTCATATATAAAGAAGAGAAGGAGCCTGACTGTCTCAGAAAATCAGTTTAGAACTAGGAAAGTCAGCTTGAAAAATCTTGTTACTTTGCATCTCTCTGTATTTTTTTAATTAATCAAGATTTGTTTTTTATAAACCAAGCAGTGATAAAAAGAAATATGTGCAGTGAACAGAAGATAAGTTCTGGAATGCAGACCCATCAAGATTAGGTGTCTACATCTGTCCAATTCACATTTTAATGTTGTAGTACGGGCCTCTAGAGGAGAAGGAACCATTAACAACATCCCTGCTCATTTATACATATACTGATTAGTTAATGTATATTTTTATGGACCTCATTTAACGCAGCTTGAAAAAATCTTCTCTCTCAACTTTCCCTTATGACAGTATAAATGAATACTGCTCTTTCTAAAAATGATGCATTACCCATGTCTGCAACAGCTTCCTGATTGTGCTCTGATGACATCTGTTGACCTTAATTTTATATAAAATGATCTTAAGCATTTAAATTTTTTTATTGGTTTGGTTTTGGGTTTTTTTCAGTCTATAAACACAGTGATAATACCCTCTTTCCTTGTGCAGAGGAAAAATTAAGACAAGATAAAGCCTAAAATAAATCAGCAATAAAACAACACTACTGAATCTTTGATAATGAGATTAATTACAGGTTGAAGTGAATGTGTTTTGTTGTTTTATTATATCTGTAGAAGGCAAATAAAAAAAGGAGAATACTCCCCACCAAGACAGCAGTGTCCTATTACACTGCTAAAGACTCTTAGTGGATCTTGAGTTTCTATCATTGTACTTCCAGAATTACTCCAAATATCAAGTGCTGTGCTCAAACTTAATCAGAATTGGTATTGACCAAAATCCTGGCTCGCTATTTTTTCTCACATTCTTGTAGAGATGAACACTTTTATATGCTGCAAATAGCACTAGATTTGGGGGAAAAGCAATTATATAAAACCCCATTATTCCTTGCTGAGGCCACCTCATTTCCTTCTTTTAAGGCAATGTCTATACAGACAACTACAGTAATCCCTTGATACTTCACTGATCACCGTTCGTGACTTCAATACATCACATTTTTTTCTCCCCATCTTTACTGGCTTTACGGTTTTTACTGTATTTACTGTATTTACCACTACTTCACAGATCTTGCTTGTTGTGGCATCTTTCTGGAACCAACCCCCCCCTGCAATATTCGAGGGTTTACTGTATTAAAAGTTATTTTTATTAAGCTGGACACCTGAAATAAAAGACTTATAGGAAGGAGGAAACACAAACTAAAAGTGGGTAGGATCTAAGACGGATAATGTGATACGGAGAAGGCTTGAGATGAAGATTAATGCATTAAGGTTATGGAAATGCAGTCAGCCCTCTTGCACTTCGCACTCCCCATATTGTGGCTTCAGATCTTAGTGGCATAATTTTTTAGTGATGAAGGAGGCCCCTTTTCGCAACTCTGTATGCGTGACCTGCCACTCCAATGATGGCGGCAGTCGCAGTGGTGGCGCGGCTGCCTGTGCTGATCTGCCGGTGGTGGTGGCGGCTCCACTTCGCCAAACACCCCCTGCCCTGGGCTCTGCCACTTTCCCACTCCCCTGGGCACAGATGGGGCTCCACTGCTTCGCCACTCCCCCAGCATGGCCATCATGGCAACTGATACACAGCAACACAGTGCCGAAACAGCGCCTGGGATCGTCTGAGGGTGCGGGGCAAATTTGTATATTAATGAGCTGCCATTCAACGCGGAAGTAGGGCTTCATGGAGCCTGATTAAGACCACGAGTCTGTGGTATAGGAGACCTGACTGTCGTACACTGCCTCGGCTTCATTGAATAAATATGTTTTATTCCATGATTTTACTTGGTCAGGAGAAATGGATCTTAGATGTAAAAAAGAAACATTGTGCTTTCCTATGGAAAAATGTTACAATATCTTCTGAAACAGCTTGTGTATTTACTTTTCATTATTAAGTTTCTGCAGGATTCTATAAACTCTGGTTTTAAGACCTAAGCGAAATATGGGCTAGTTCAAGCAATAATAATGCAGAAATACATAGAGGTTAATTCTGGCCCTGGGAACGTTATATTGGAAGCTTGATGCTACATATCTACTCAAGTGCAAATTAATCGCATTTCTTAAGCTCACAGTGGGCCACATATATAAAGCCTTTGTAATACTGTGTGTTTAAGAAACAATATTTCTTTAAAATGGATTTTTGAACTCTGGAGAAATATATACACATATACACACATTATGAGCAAGTGTAGAAATGGAGAATTACTATCTAGAAAGCTTCCAGTATATTGATTCTCAGAAGAATAATACTCATTATTTAGCAAGAAAGGTGAGGCAGAGACCTTTCTATTAATATCTGTAGATCTAAGTTGGTGTCATGGGGGTTCTAAAGCTGCCCCCTACAAAAACCCTTTCAAGCATGATTTCACTGCCTGTAGCACTGTCGCATCAGTGAGTGAACATAATTGTTGCAGTTTAATATAAAACTCCAGCTACATTTCATGGAAACTACTCTGCTGAGGTACACTTTTATCTGTGCTTACATTTGACACTATAAGAACCCTGTCATTCCTCCAGGTTTCACTATCTTTCATCATAAAAGGATCATTGAAAAACTATTTGTATAAGGCCAGATTCCTGATATGGAAGGATGACTCTGTGGCCTTGCTATCATTCTTCTGCAAAATTGACTATGTGCTGTTTGGAAAGAATATGTCATTAGTATGGACAAGTAGCTTTATTTTGTGCAATAAAATAATTAATTAAAAAATTCAGTGTTAAATTGCCGTGTCCACAATAATATTGAGTAGGCAATTGTGAAATTTAGAAGCAAAGCAAAGCAAAATGGAACTTTACTTAGCCTACATAGTTGTCAAATTGTTTTATTTCCTTTCTTAAGCTGAACGCTGCCCCAAAGTTGTTTGTTTTGTTTTTTATTAAGCAGGCTACCCAAAAGTTGTTTGTTTTGTTTTTTTTTTAAGCAGGCACAGTAAAAACATGAGTAATAAATACAGATAAGTCTAGACACATTGGAAAAGATAAGTGTGATAAAATTGCATTTATTTAAACTAGTGCATCATAATCTTTTTTATATCAGCTGCCTAGAAGATAGTTAGCATAAAATCTTGCTTTATTTCTCAGTGGACTGTTCAATTTTCTGAAGACTTCATTTTTGTATAATCATTTGAAGCTCACTATGAAAACCTGCTAAAATGCTTTGGTTTGAAATTCTTCTGGGTGCTTGAGAGCAGTTCTGTCTCATTCAGGTCAGCTGTTCCCTTACCATCTTCCCTAGCAAGCTTTTCCACCTGATGAATTGAAGAGACTACAAGGGCACTGAAACTCACAGTACTGTGGCTTGTCAGAAAAGAAATGTGCAAACTTTTAACAACAGTAGAAAGCAGAAACCTGTTTTCTAACTGTATTACAGACACTTGACTTGAACAAAATTTCCAGAAAATTTAAACTTTAGCAAGAGCTTTCCGCAATTTTGACCTAAAACTTTTGACAAATCTTCACTCTTCCTATCTATTTCAGTGTGATTTATACTTTCGATAACTGCATGATATTTGGCACTTTTCCATGATTTCATCTCACAGCTAAGGAGTAGGATGTCCTTTTTCCTGCCGCAGACATGAAAGACAACCTAAAATGCAGAGGCTGCCATCTTGCGTGAGATGGAACTAGGGATCGCTTATTGCTGACTTCTGTGTTAATTGAACAGCAGACCATCTTGTAGTGAAGGCTGGGCACTGAAATGTACCTTTCTGCTCCCACCCGTAAAATGCCCCAGCCAGGACTCTGCTGGATTCCCTCAGGAAACTGAGACAGGTGTTTCTCGTTGGGCAGAAGGGAGGCCACAGCAGGTTGATCTATGCAGATTCTGAGATCATAGTTTAGAGAAAGGATAGAGCTAGGAAGCCAGGAGCAAACTCTTGACCCTCCAGCTGCATTCAGCAGGCACTGGGTGCAGCTCAAGTGCTCATTGCTCTGTGCAGGCTGAAGGCATTAGCTATGTCAAAAGAACACGTTAAAAACTGGAGAACTTTCAATTTTCCTTTTTCTGCTTTTGTGGAATTGTCTCTACTTTACATTTTCTCATAATTACGGTCAAAGGTTTTATATTTTTGTTAATTCCTTCCAATCCAAGTGTATGGGAAGTCCTGAAGATCGAAAAGTCTATTGCTCTGTTTCCTCTCAAGGTGTAGCTCTGTAACTCAAACTTGCAACAGGATTCTGATCCTATGAGTTTGAACAGCATGTGGTGCCTCCTGTTCACATCAAAAGGATTTAGCCATTTAGAGTTTTGTAGATTGGGAAAAATAGTCCCCCTTGTTTTTCAAACAAGACAAACTGCCTCTGCCCACTCAGCAACAACTGAAAAACCAAAACAAAGAATGAAACCTAAACAAAGAAAGAACTAGAGTGAAAGGCTTTAAAATATGCATCACCTTGTTTTCTCTGTTAATAGTAGGAATGGATTATTGAAATAAAACTGTATATGTTTCTGTATGTGGGCTTTCCTCTGAAGGTTTTATAGGACAAAATCTATGAAAAAAACATTGGACCTTTTTCTCCTCTTGTCTTCTTGGAAAGCTTTGGAACGTTTTAATCATCTGGCTTTGGTATCTTACTGCCTTTGGCAGCAGTAGCTTTTTTTATCATTATGTGTAACTGTATGTCACCTTTTCCAGATAGCCATAGGATTAGGATAAGAAAAATTGGTTCTTTATGCTCCAGATCTAAGAAAGGCACAGTTTCCTCACAGCCCACCAAATGAATGCCTAGCATTTTGAACTGTGTTAGAAAAAACGGTTGATTATCAATGCTGGTCACTCTTTTGATGGGCAGTAGGGGGAAAAAAAAGCATGTTTGAAATCTGTGCAGATTGTATAGGAGGAAATATTTTGATGGTACTAGAGAGGTCTGAATTCCTGATAAACAAATACATATGAGTTCTTCCGTTCAGTAAAAATTCATCCCTCCATGTTGAGGCACCCATATGGCAAATAAACCTCAATGCTTTGACTATGAAGCTGGGCCCGTGGATCTGGGAAACAGAAGAATTCAGAGGAGAGTGAGTAGAAGATGAGAAAGAATAATATGTTGTTGTTTTGTCTGCCAGTTTCTCAGGACTGGGGCTAATCATGGAAACTGTATAGAGTGAAAATTCAGAAAGGAAGCACAGGTAATTTTCTCTTCTCCATCATTACATGCTAGATTAAATTAGATCATTGCTGTCACATAAATGACAAGAGACAGAACATTTCATCAGAGGTTAGAGATTTTCCAGTAACAACTGACTCTTTCCCTGTGATGCTATTTATTTTCCCTGCCATGAACTGCTGTTTATTTGAAGGCTCTGATGATGGTCACAGGGTCAGGAAACTTCATGGAACCTGACAGCTTTGGCACTGCACTGACTTCATGGTAGTGGTCATGTTCTAACAGCCTAAGAGTGCTCTGATAAGTGTTCCTATGGCAGCTGGTGAATGCGGTGCTGATAAGGCAGATGGATGAATGATATGGAAAGTGCACAGCTCAGCTGAAGCAATGCTTCATCACCCTGAAGAGTCAAGCCCACTACTTTAACATATAAAAAGAAACACAAAGAAGCCATTCATAGGAACAGCTCTAGACAGTATGATCTAGATGAACAGGGCTTGAACTTAAAAAATATGAAATTGATTGTCAAAATACAATAATAATAATTCAGGAGCTCAGCTGGAATTGTAGACAAACAGCAGAGGAATTGACAGATATCTTTGGCAGCGCCGTCAGCAAAAGAGTTGCCAGAAAGGTGTTTAACTCAGGCAGAGACTTTGTCTGACTGAGCTCTCTGGCTGTCTGTGCCTGTGCACAGTATGGGAAGGTGGGATATCTAACAGGACAGCCTCTGTCTCTGGCAATGCATGTAAGGAAGAGTGAACTCAACCAAATAACTCCTTCAACCCTCCTTCTTTGGCATAAAGACCTAGAGGTATCTCAGTGAAAATGTAATACAGCGTGCATAGGGTGCTCCGCATTTTTGCATCTCCCTAGGATCTAGACATCTAGCAAATGCATTGCTTAGCACAAATATTTCGCTCTAGGTGCACAATATAACAGCATCAAGTGTCAGGGGGATTTCAAGGTCAATAAAACCTCTTCCTGTGGTATCTAATGTTTAAAGTAACTGAACTCTGCTAATGTTTCAATGCTATTTTTCCTCTCAGCATTAACCTACTGCAGGCTTTTTTTACCTTTGTAATCTGTAATAAAAGATATGTGTCAGGGCTACCTTTTCAATTCAGCAAAATCAGCTAAGCAGACTTCAAAAAGCAAATGCCAAAGCGCTTCATGAAAACCTTTCCTGCAAAAGGAGAACCACTGGAGAGTTTAAATGAATATCACACCATGCAGCCTAGGCTGCTGGAAAGAGAGATTTTGCTCTAGAGGCCCCACGGGGAAGGACAGTTTAAATTCCATGGCCAAAGGCACCTTTCCCCTTACAGACCTTCTGCTGAAGGGCAGGGGATAACTCACTTGTTTATTCAGCATGAAAAATAGTGATCTCCTTGTCCTGAATGGAAATAACTTGGTGGCAGAGATCCCTGTCACCACCTGGGGTGGCAGAATACCTATGAATAAATTCTGCAATATGTGCGACCAACAAAAAAAAATTGAACCTTTTAGCTGAAAATTCCAGTAACATCATATCACACGAGGCATTTCGGGGGAATGACGAATTACAAAGAGAGAACATTCTCGGAAAGGCCATGTCCTCAGTCTGTGCCTCATTGCAGAGAGTTAAGTGGATGAGTTATATATCTGCCAGTTTATGAACCTTGTTAATATAATGCAGGATCTGGGAGTGTGCCAGCCATGGTGATCAAGGAAGTCAGAATTAGACCTCTGCCGCCAAGAGGCATCAGACATCCATTTAAAAATAAATGTTTTATCTGAACTGGGCATGGCTCTCCTTAAAGGAGTGATTGCCAGCTTGAAGCTCTGAAGCTCTGCGTAGCTCTCAGTAACCCAGCACACATCTCTTCCCTATGCCTAAGTAATTTGCTATTTAACATGCTGATGCAGAAGTTGCTTTGGTAGGAAGAACACTAGTGACAACAGTAATTTGACAAGTTAGTCTTCATGAAAAATGTGAGGTTTGTGTATTCTTTAACCCACATATTGGGAAGGCTACAGCTCTGTCACCTGTTCCAGGCTCAGGTCACTCAGGGCAACACATCTAGTGGCAGGGCCCAGCAGGAGAGGTGAGAGAAAGCTTCTGCACTCGCAGAGAAGGACAGTCTCCATCCAGCCTTCACACTGGCAATGGACTGCATGACGTGAGATCAAAAGCCATACCCTTTTCCCTTCTGCTCTAGAAACAGCACATGCAGTAGCCACTAGGCTGGTACAGCAGCTGTGTTTCTTCTTTGTTCCTGAAAATGATCTGCCTTTCTCCTTGCCGCCAGAAACTCCCACTTCTATGATGCAGAGCCACAGTGACCCCTAACATGAGTATTAAAACAATGCAATCCAGTATGTCTGGGTTTTTTCCTCACAAAATTTGTAATATTGAGATACTGGTGCCTGTTTCACCAGGGCACAGTAAAGTTCCAGTAATCACTATGACTTTTGTTCTGAGTTTTTGCATGGAAAGCATGAAAACTGCTACAGCTGCATATTCTATTCTGTAGTGATATTAATCCATTATGTTAGATTACTCTGTGCAGAATACCAGCAAGGTGTTAATGCTTGATTTTAAATATTGTTTATATTTAACTTGTGTGTTACAACTGTTTATAGTATAACTTCTTTTACAATTCTCGGTCAAAAATATATATTTGGTAGATAGAAATTCTGTGTTTCTGACTTGAATACATGCATGTCTTTGAAAAATGAGACAATACTATATCCTACTGTGGGTCAGAGAAGAAACGATTCCTAGATGTTTGGTTCCTCCACATAACCAGTTTATTGCCAGAATTGAGAAATATTTCATCCAGTTGTATTGCCTTGGCAGAATACAGAGTAGAAAGATAATTTAATTGGAGAAATATGAGAGAACACAACACTGTGCAATGATGTTCAACTTGACGCAGTGATGTACAGCCGTCTCTGAAGACCACTGAGCTGTGCAGCTGCACAGCAGCAACAAACATAGTATAAAGCCAAACCAAGTCCTTTTTAGTGAGTTTGGGTTTTTTTTCCCCTGTGGTTTCTTATATATCCACAGTAAGTGAACAAAGTTTTACTGATATTTTTAAAAGTTAATGAAAGAGTTTTAAAGAAAGTGTCCATAGAATTGTGTTCTTCCTCACAAGAAAGAACAAAAAGTTCTGTTTTCACAGGTCAGTTCTAATTATGTTTCTAATTCAAGAGCTTTAATCTGAAACATTTTCTCTGATTTAGCCAATTTTCAAATATCTAGGTACATGATGCTAGTCAACAGCGAACAAAGTTTACCTACTAGGAAGCACCAGGAGAATGTTACAAATAAAGATGAAAAACATTCATTGCAGTATAATGCACTGGATAACTGCTTGAGGAAAAAAATGAAGCAGCACCTGAAGGTGTGAAGTGTGTTGTCAGAGGGAAGAGTCACCAGGAGAGATGGAAAACATCTTGCTTTACAGAATAGACAAAACTAGGTGTCTTCAATGACTACTCTCAGCATCCTCATCTTTCCATGTGTTACTGCATATGTCACACCTGGAGCATTACTGATCACGCCTTTTTGTGTCATTTGTGAACTTAACTAATAGACAACAAAAAACCCTCAGGCCAAACCCTACTGTAATAATCTAAAATGTAATATATAAAACAGATAAAATTCTTAAATATCTTGTCATTACCAGATAAACATGGAAATCACTCTCTGTTAGAATGACAATTATGCTAACGTGGAAAACCCTTACTTCGAGTTAGTGAATGGCCCTTACCAGCTACTTTGGACTTCTGCCTTCCACAGTGACTAACTGCCAGAAGTGATAATTGAAGAAAAGTATGTATGTTCTGTTGTTACAAATTGCTGTGAAAAGTGATTACTCATATAGGTCATATATTTGCAGAAAACTAGAAATTATTTTACCAAATTTTGCCTTGTAACTCACTCAGCAAGTTTAGCAAGTTCTTCCACAGCTATACTTACACAAGAGAAAAAAAATGGGCAGAGTGGAAAAATAATTTATATAAAGTGAGTCTGACTAGAAACCTTATTTTTAAATTGACCAAGGGACTTAGGAGCTCACTGACGACTTTTACACGAAGTGTGTGAATAATTTTTAAAGTGGGATTTGAGAGATTTCAGGAAAATTTTATCTTTTATAAACATCATATTAGTCATGGTTTTTTGGTAGCAGTAAATGGAAAGTGATAGCTGTATTTTGTCCACACAGACAAACTCAAAAAATTTTGGTTAAATAATAACATTTATCAGTAAGCCTAGCTACTTAGGAGAATAAACCTAGGAACCCTTCACTATGGAGGAAAACAATTAATTTTCAATAACTCTATATCTTTTATGCTTTATTATTTTGTTAAATGCCATGCATATCACTAAGAAGGTTATCAAAATTCTGAAGATATACATTAATATATTGTTTGATCTAAGATTTAAAACAAATCACCTTATCTTTATGGAAGTTCTTCTAGTTACAGATGACCTATATTTCATAAGTTCAGATTTATTTGTCTTTTCATATTTAGTGCAGTAAAACACTAATACTATCTTTTGAATGCTCAAGAAGGTACTTGGGTAGTTCTTGGAAAAAGAGTAACAGTATGAGTAGGCAGGAAATCACGAATCTGTAGGAACATGTTTGCAGCATGAACACAGAGACATACAAGTATAACACATTAGGTATTCAAGTTCTGTGGGAGGCCAGAGACATTGCAGAATAAATTTAGAGTTACAGAAAATTAAGGAAAANAAATTCAGTGAATGGGAACTGAAGTGACAGCAGGCCTTGTTAGAGAGAAAAAGGTTTGCAAGGTTTGACATATGAATGTGCTACCCAAATAAAACAGATCCTTTGGTTGGATGTGGACAAACCAGAGCAGGCACAGGTCTAATAAGCAGGTCTCTGTTTCCTATAGAACTGAAGCATATCAGATAAAATATTTAGGAAATAGGTTAAAATTAAAGTTGAAAATGCCAGCAGATTTCACCACAAAATTCACTAGGGCAGAAACCTCCCACTTCCAGAAGTGATGCAAGTAGTGCCTAAATGACCAGTTTGGCAAAATAGTTCTAATCTAATGGTCTTTGTCCTTCCACTTGAATGACTGGGGACATGACTGGGACAAGCACAGCTCCTGGCTAGCATGTGTGCATGTGTAGACACCAAGGTATCAGGAAGGAGGAGATAAGTGTCTGTTTATCTTCATACTGAGCTCAGTCTGAACACATGAGAGTGAATATCTTTCTTTTACAATTTTTGTATTCCTTTGTTCACATTTTCAGAGGCCTGCTGTTTCTCTGCAATGGATACAAGACTTGCAGGGACAAGTGGTTTCTTATGTGCCCAGAAAGAACGTGTTCACGAATTTCTCATGAAAACTCTGCAGAATTGTCAGTGAAGGCATAAGGTGTTGGACTTCATGTTTAATATGTGCCTAATTAGTAGGTCCTTGCCTTTGAATTTCACTGTGATCTTCAGCATGCAGCAACCTAGACATGAAAAAAAAAATATAGAAATGAGCAGCACACAGATATGAAGCCTTACTTGTGTTCGGAGAGATGTTAATTGCATAATTCTTGAAGATATCAGCTTTATCTGGAGGATAGCATGTAGCACCAAAGCCTCATTCTGATCATTTGGTAACCACTTTATTCAACCTCAACAGAATATCTGGATAATGATTCCTCATCCACCTGATTTGAATCTGGCAGAGTCATCCTAAGACTTTTCTTTGTTCTTCTGGAGATATCCTTGCAAATTCTATTCATACTTCTTTTAAAGTTATTACATTTCTATGCCAACTAAAAATGTCCTGATAATGCCATATTTGTTTTCTTCATTCTTGTATCGATTTACTTGATCTTGAACTCTTACTGAGCCCACTGAGTAGTGCAGTTGTCTTTATTGTCCTTGCTGATGTGTTTCATAGAGAGATTCTATATTCTACTATTTTGTCTTTTTTCTTCCATATGTCAACTATGCTGTTTCCTGCTATCAAGCAGCAAAATTTGCAGTCATATAGTTTCTCTTAAACATCTATTGACTTCTTGTGCTACAGTAATACCTTGCTGCATTGTGACTCCTCCATTCGGGCCTTGCTGATTTGTGAGAAATTTTTCTCACAGACCAGATTCAGTGATTCACGAAGCTTCCCGGCCAATGCATGTGCAGTGCCTCTGCTTTACCAAGGGGTGATGCTGGTGCTCCCTGTGGGGTGGGACTGGCCCGGCCCCACAGGGAGGGCATGCAGTACCTCTCACTCCCGTGATGCCGTGCCCTGGTCCCTGCCCGCTCCTGTGTGTCTCTATGCCCCATTCCTACAGTGGAAGGCTCATGCCACGGGATGCCCCAGGCAGCCACTGGGACCCAGCACAGCACCGCCACACCATCCCCTTTTGCTCTAAACCCAGCCAGGGTCTGACCCTTGCCGGGCGCGTTACTGATTCCATGGCTACAGGTAGGGAAGGTGATGCAGGCTGTGTCCAGCGATTGCCACCTGGCACACATGGTGATGATGTAGCCCATGGGAAAATGGGTCTGGGCTCGCTACGGTGGTGGTGAGGCCAGCACTGTGTGNCGGGCCTTGCTGATTTGTGAGAAATTTTTCTCACAGACCAGATTCAGTGATTCACGAAGCTTCCCGGCCAATGCATGTGCAGTGCCTCTGCTTTACCAAGGGGTGATGCTGGTGCTCCCTGTGGGGTGGGACTGGCCCGGCCCCACAGGGAGGGCATGCAGTACCTCTCACTCCCGTGATGCCGTGCCCTGGTCCCTGCCCGCTCCTGTGTGTCTCTATGCCCCATTCCTACAGTGGAAGGCTCATGCCACGGGATGCCCCAGGCAGCCACTGGGACCCAGCACAGCACCGCCACACCATCCCCTTTTGCTCTAAACCCAGCCAGGGTCTGACCCTTGCCGGGCGCGTTACTGATTCCATGGCTACAGGTAGGGAAGGTGATGCAGGCTGTGTCCAGCGATTGCCACCTGGCACACATGGTGATGATGTAGCCCATGGGAAAATGGGTCTGGGCTCGCTACGGTGGTGGTGAGGCCAGCACTGTGTGGTGGGATGGGGCAGTGCTGGGACGAGCCCGCACCAGTGCCACAGCTGCTGCACCAGAAGGATGCTTATGTTCCCCCATGCCCTTCCCCCAGTGCAACAGGGAGAAGTGGTGGTCTGATGGCTCCATACAGCCAGTGTTCCCGCTCCTGGGATGGGCGGATGTTAAAGGGGAAGAAACTCCGACACCGACGCCACCCCCCACCATAAGGGGCCCCGGGGTGTTGCAGCATTGCAAAGTTAAGGTTTCTCAGGCTCCAAGAGTGCCGACCAAAGCCCCGTGACACCCCTTCCTTGCCGCAGCCCTGGAGCTTCTCCCCTGCAGAGGCAGTGCAAGCATGAGTGGTAGCAGAAGCCTGACAGAGGCTGTGGAAGCAACAGCTTGGCCGAAGAGAAGCCAAGGGATTCTCCAGGTGGCCTCCCCACGCAGAGAGGGCCCAGAAACATCTCCCTTTGCTCCCCTGTGCTGGGAGAGCCTGTGGCAAGGAGTGGAAAAGGTTCCCCTGTGCTCTGGAGTGGCTGGGGGTGGAGCGATGGGCATGACCTATGTGCATATTAACGAGCCACACGTGTTTGCGAATTTGACAGTTTGTGAGACCTTGTGGAGACCCTTTCCTCATGATGGGTGAGGTATTACTGTATGTTATGGTTTAGGGTTTTTTTGCTGCTNCCATCAAGTCTGTTTTTCCCCTTGTTAACTGCTATATCACACATGGAGAGATGTAAACAAATACACTTGTATACAAATATACAAGTAAAGATGTCACAAGTATACTGTGATGTTGAATTCACAGCACCATTTATAGGTAACCTTAACCTAACATTGTTTGACTGTGGTATGCACACTAACTTTTAAATACTTTACAATCAGACCATCTTTGTCATGAATTATTCACTTCTCCAAAATTAACAGGTAATATCAAGCCAAGCTCTGTGCTTAGTGAGAAGTCAATGGAATCACAGAATCACAGAATCAGTAAGGTTGGAAAAGACCATAGAGATCATCAAGTCCAACCTATCACCTATTACCTAACCTAGCCAAACCGGTTACCTAACCTGTTGCCATCCTACAACCAACACATCATCCTACCTATAACACACAACCCTAATATCTAGGTCATGCCACCAAGTACTTCATCCAACCTTTTCTTAAACACCTCTAGGAACGGTGACTCCACCACCTCCTTGGGCAGCCCATTCCACTGAGAGATCACCCTCTCTGTGAAAAAGTTCCTTCTAATGTCAAGTCTAAATCTCCCCTGATGCAGTTTAAGACTGTGTGGTATTGGAATACCAATATAGGGATGTTTCTTCAAAGAGCCAAATATTCTTGCTTCTTTCTTTGTTCTTTGAGACAGAGGGGAATGGTCATGATAGGTATGTCACATTTAGTGTTGTGCCTTCAAGTTTTACTTACTCAGCATCTCCTGAAGTTTTCACCTCAAGAATCATGAACGTACTTGGTCACAATTATAATTATCTTCCTTTCCCTCCCATAAATATGAAAAATATGCTAACTAACTGTCCTGTGTAGTCACTGGTGACCGATAACCATCTGTAAAATGAACAAAACTTTCCACATATTTCAGGCATCTAAATTACCTAAAGTAGTTGTGGATGGCTCTCTCTAGGAGTGTCTGCTTTGTTTTATAGCCTGGACAGAAACTGTATAGCTTCAGCTAGATACCAGCTTTGAGATGACTGAAGCCTGGAGATTGAAGCTAATCCTACTCTAGCAGAACAAAGTAGGAGATTCAGTTTGTATATGCCTACAACAATGTTAAAAAAATCCCTGAATTTAGAATATGCAGACTGTAGGACTGGCTTATGTTCAGAGCAATCTAGACATCTTGGTAATGCAAATACCATCAAATAAAGTGTTTCAACACATGGAAGCAGGAAAGCCTGTCTCACAGATTGGGTGTCTGTGGAGTAGAGACTCCAGACCTGTGGTTCATAGTGCATAATTAGGGCAATGTGGATTCACAGTATAACTCAGCTTTTGAGAAACCCATTTAGTGCCTTTAACTTGGTGAGGAGCTGCAGTGTAAGCTGGAGATTGGGCTGTGGGGAGGCAGAAGCCTGAGACATGAGGCCACAGTGTGGCTTCTGTTTGGTCAGACAAAGAAATTTGCTTAACACAGTGGCTAAACAGATTGTGTTTATTTAAATGTGGCTACAGTAAACCCCCACATATTCGTGGTCCGCATATCTGGTCCAATTAATTGCAGATTATTTTTCTGCGAGTTTTGCATCCGTGCGCATGCGCAGATATCGTGAGTTCATACTGCAAACTCAGCTCATGAATATGTAATGAGCTTATGAATAGGTAAAATTATCCCTGCCCACCACCCCCACCCACTGGATTTTCCGAGTGCCCTCCATTTTCACCATTTAAGCAGAAGGGGAACCACTGCCATTGCCCTGGATCCAGGACTGCTGCTGGAGCAGTTATGGGCAGTCAGCACGGAGGCAGCAGGGCCCTCTGGGGTGTTTGCGCATCTAGAATTGATCTGCACTGGCAGCGAGAGTGGGAGGCACCTTCCCCCTATCCTTGTGGCCCGTGTGGTGCCCTGTGTTGCCAGGGTAGTGAAGAGAAGGGCGGCCCTGCAGCTCCCATGTCCCGCACCTATGGGCAGTGCCTGTGTTCCCCTGTGCTTCCCTGGGGACTGAGAGTGTAGGGGTCCCCTTGCACTGGCAGCGCTGCCCCCGGTGTCCCATACTGTCCCAGAAGAAGGAGGCAAGTTGGCTGGCTGAAAAACCTTAAAAAAAAAGAAAAAGAAAAAAAATCTGCCTGTTTACAATCAACGTGATACAAGTTTATGTGAGGCAGATGCCGAAGGACAGGCTCCTGCCAGCATGCGAGGGAAGTGGCACCGGTCTCTGAGATGGGGTGGCACTGGGCGGGTGGGTGTGCTGTAGCAGTTAGTCGAGGTCTTGTTGTTTGCCCAGGTCAGAGGGCATGTTGCAGCCGGTTTGTGTCACATCCTGTGCAACTGTGTGCACTCAGGGATCCAGCCCTGGTGCTGTCTGTGAATGGACAAGAGAGCAGGGGGAAAGCTGGGCTGGGCTGGGCCAGGGGCATTCATTGGCCCCGAGCCCCTGTACTGGTCCTGGTATCCCGCTGTCACTGCCCACCACACATCCTTAAGATGGTGGGCTCCTGTAACATTTTAATAGAACAGATGCTTGAGATTTTGCTTCTTCATTGTCCCCTGATCACTCCTGACTGTCAGGAAGTACTCCTGACATAGTGATTAAGTCCCTATTGTTCTACCTGCTCACTCCCATGTTTCTCTCTTGCAACACAGCTTCTTCTGCCATGCCGTGTCATTGGCTGTGGTAGCTGCTGCTCCAGGATGGAACGGATGTGACATTGGAGGTGGGACGGGATGGGGGGCAATGGACCTTCTATGCCTGCTCTAGTGAATAAACACAGTGTCCTGGTTCTTCTGCTGGCTCCTGACTCCATACCGCTCCACAGCCAGCCATGACTGGGGCTGGCTACAAAACTGCCCGTTGTTGTAGCAATGCTAGGGAGCCAGTGGACCTCTTGGGAAAGGGCTTTGGTTGGGCAAGGATCAAAACTTCCACACACAGTAAAACACACCATACTACACAGTTAAACTAAGAAGAGTGGAAGTTTTTTGTAAGCACTGATTAAAAGCAAGTGCTTGCCTCCCCCGGCGACAGAACAGCCTGGTTGTGTTGCCAAGGTAACACAGCTGCCAGCTGTGTTCACTGGCAGTGGCGGTGCCAGCTCTGTAACCCTACCTACCCCACCTAACCCTAATGCAGGCCCTGGTGTGGCTATGGTAGCACATCCATCATAGGAAGGGCAGGGCCTGGGCTGATGAGGCATAACCCGGCTGAGCTCCTGGCTCAGGACGCTCTCCTCCTGAGCATTGCCCACAGCTTGAGCTCCCATCTCTTGTGGGGGCAGGGGGAATGGGCAGCTGGTTTCTCCCCCGAGTGCTGAGCACTGCAAGCCTCACACCCCTCAAGTTCAAACACAGTTCGCCTTTTTTGCCAATCGCCCTCCCGATTCACTAAGATTTCCCTGCCATGAAGGGGTAAAAGGCACTTGCTTCATTTTCCTGAGGCACAGCAAGGCACACAGTGCTCTGGGGACTGCCCCTTAGGCTCATTAGTGGAGGGGCTGTGGCTATGGGCAGGGCCTACTTGAATATTCATGGGTTCGGTATCTTTGTGGATTTCATGACTCATGCAGCCTGGCCGGACCAGTAACCCTGCAAAAAGTGGGGGTGTTACTGTATTTAAATGAGAGCTCTGAGTCTAAACAGGGATGCTGTATTTTGTCTGTACTTAACAGTAGTGCTATTCATGCTAGTTTTCAAAATATTCTTCTATGTCTGCATTCCAGGAAGCATTTTGAAAAAATAATGATCCTTGTGGGTCCCTTCCAACTCATAGTATTCTGTGAATCTGTGAATAATGTTTAGAGAAGAGCTATGAGAGTGATAGAGGATAAGGAGGAGGAGATTAAGCAGATTAAGTCAGCAAAGGAAGTTAAATTTCATCATACATCATAAAACCAGCTAGTAAAATATTGTGAAGAACAAAATGTACTTTTTCAGATAACTGTATTATAAGTATCTGAACTGAAATCTAGAAATTCAGACAAAGGAAAGGTAAAGTCTAATAAGAATTGTGTTGAGCTTTCCATTGTGGGATATTTTAAGGTCAATATTGAATGTATTTTTAACTTTAGGCAGGAATTCAAGGAATATCTATTCTCTGTATTATGTAGGAGGTTAAAACAGAGAATTCCAGCATTTTCCTCTGTCATTGGGGTTTTCTCCTCTAATATGGTGTATGCAATATTGGTATACTAAAATTTAGTATACCTCGTATATAGGAGTATTTGTCAAAATATTGTCAAAAATACTTACTCCTCGTATATAAGAGTATTTGTCAAAAATGGGGTATGGTTTAGTGGAAGAATAAGAAAGAAACTTGTAGTGATACTAGAATATTTGCAATTAGTTTCTAACTCACTCAGGTACAGCAGAGTACAATTACCTTCAACTGTATATAATTTCTTTTACTATTTTCTTCTTGAGTAAATTAACTTCAATTTGCAGATTCAGTAATAAGTAGCACTGCGTATTACACCGTTATTACTACACCTAATTCATTAGATATGTAATTTACATTGCTATTTATGTAAGTGCTGAATTAAATCCAAAGAATCCCAGGAGAATGGTAACCAACTTATTCCAGCGTGAAGTAATATGAAAATATGGGGAAAGAAGGCACACCTCAAAAGCTTCATTCTTTATGTCAGGAATTGCATGTGAGTTTTCAGAAACAAAGAAAGTAATATCTTAAAATATACCTCCAAAACAAAATGCAGAGAATTTAGAGATGACAAAGAGCACACGGGAATAGGGCAAAGAGAAAACAGTAAGAGAACATGTCACCTTGACTCTCTCTTTCACTTCTTCCCTTTTTTTTTAATTTTTCATTTTTTATGAAGCATATTATTTCTGACTTATCTATTCTACAGAGGACTGTGGATTAATATGAAATGTGCAGAGGGACGAAATTTCAAAATAGACATTGTACTGTTGGCAGGAGATTGCCTGAGGCAAACACAGCTCCTCTCTGCTGATTACCATATAACCACAGTGTCAGATATTTCCTCTTATGAAATGATCAGGTGCAGAGACTTCAAGGCTACAAGTACTCTGGGGTAGCACACTGCTGGTGGAGCCCTCCCTTGTCAGCAAGTAGCCTTCATGAAACATATTAAAAGAAGTGAATTGTGGAGCCAGCAATGACAGGAGCGGTATAGTGGCATAAATAAAGTGTCTTATGGAATAGGCCCACACTAATGATGCAGAGACACTGCAGAACTTGAAATATTTTATCTTTATGTAGCAGAGTACATTCTTGAGACCTGGGCAATTAATGATGCAGAGAAAGGTACTCTGGATATGGCTGTGTTGCTAAACACGAAAGGGCAGAGTGCCAATCTCTGGTTTCAAGGCCAAATTGTGTAGACTGGCTTTTGACTACGTTGCTTTGGTACAGTTGCAGCTAAAGCACAGGGGCCATGCACAGGCTGTATGGAACTTAACTGATGCCTATGAGTCCAATGTGGTGGAGACTTACAGCTCTGAAGCAATGCTATCTTCTTCATTTTTTTCATTTTTGGATTTTTTTTCAGCATTCAAAATGTCTGAAACAATGAGTGTTGTGTCACAGCCCAAGAGAGCAACGGTTTTGCATTTAGTGTGCCATTGCAGTACTGCAAAATGGCTATGTTGTATCAGTCCCCCCAAGTTTTTCTTATAGTGAAGTTGGCAAGGCAGAGGAGAGACAACAGAAAACACTCTTGTGTGATATTAATGTCTGCATTGAAATGGTTCCTTGATTTTTGTCTTGTCTTTAACTCTGCAAAACTACTCTTGGAGGCAAAACTACTCTTGGGGACAAAACTAAAAATTGTGTCATGCCTCTTGGAGGTAGCTGGAGGATATGAGGTAGTGCTGGGGGTTTCAAAACATCTGGGATAACACTGAGAAACTATCAAATTTTGAAGGAGCTAGAGATGGTTTTGTCTTATCCATCCTGTCTTATGGGAGAGTTCTCTGAAAGGAATATCACCAGAAATGTACTGCCATAAAAAATGCTTGTGTAAAAAATAAGAAATACACAGTGCTTAAGCCCTCTCTCTGGCCCTCTCTCATTAGGAATGCTGATGTTCCCTTTGAGGACACTCACTTTTTAAGCCTTGCAACATCTATGATCCAAAGGGTTGTCAACGTACTTGAAACACATATTAGTGTGATTATTATTATGGCGATCCCCCGAGTTTCATGGGAGCTTGGGTCCCCTTCCCTCCTACGAAGCGCCGTTTCCATGAAGATAGAAAGCTCATGAATATGCAATTAAGCCCTGCCCATCCCCCTGTCCCCCTCAGCTCTATAGCGCTGAAGGGCATTCCCGGGACTGCCTTGCGCCCTGTTCCTCCTCAGGAGAGTGAAGGGAATGGCTTTTGTGCCTTCCCAGAGGGGGTCTCAGCTTTTGACTCACTGCCACTTTTCTGAGCTCAGAAAACCTGGTGGAGCCAGTGCTGCCAAGAGCTCTGGACCGCCCTCCCAGTGGACCTGAGCAAGGCGGAGCCTCCTGCCACTTTTTATTCCTTGCCATGTCTGTGTTGGGGCTTATCAGGCTTGTTGATTGTTTGTCGGTGGTGTATGTGTGTTTCTGTGTCCCCGCGAGCCCCAAGAGGAGGTGGAGCTGTGGTGTCGGAAAAGTGTTTCAGCCTGGGGTATGCGGGGCTTGATGGGGCTCAGCACTGGCCTGAGTTTGGTCCCAGTCACAGTGTGGGGCTTGGAACAGTCCCTCACGGTCCTGCAGCGGCCTAAGGTCACCTGTGGGAAGGAGGGACCCTCCTGGGTTGCGGGCAGAGCATTGCTACTTGCCCTGCACAGTAGGAACTGCAAATGGAATGGTGCCACTGTGCCTGCGCTGCTCCTGGTAACTGGGGCTGAGGAGGTGGTGTGATGGGTGGGGTTTATTTGTGTATTTATGAGCTTATCTGCATACTCATGAACTGTCTATCTCTATTCTGTGCATGCCCAGACAACAAAGGATTGAACCCACAAAGAGCAAAACTGTGAAAAAACAGGGATCTACTGAATTATGATACAAATCTCCATGCTTAAAGTAGAATTTACTTCCTATTGACAGCCTTGCTGAGATAAATGATCTCTTGAATATAAATGCAAACTAGTGTTACTACTTATAGCTTCACAACTGAAACCAGTTGAGACTGATTAAGAATCGAGTTTCCCTTCACATTTTTCCACTGACCACACTTCAAATATTTCTTGTATCTGTGTAGGGATGTACCCCCTCTCTCAGTTGAAAGTCAGGTCTTCAGCATTTGTGTTCATGTTACTCTGTGAGCCATTTGTTCATTTGTACGGAGCATAAAATTGTGATCCTTACTAATTGTAGTGTTTCTTTTGTATTTTTTTCTTTCAGAGATGCTTAGATTTACTTTCAGACATTACTTTCCTTCCTACCCCTCACATCTTTTAATAGAGGATTAAAAAGTTATTATAATATTTGCTAGATACTTGCTGGTTTAAAATGTATTTCTGCATGTGTTTGTGTGTGTGTGGATGTATGAAAGAGAGGGAGGAGAGATTTTGGTGCAAAGAGATGGGCTGTACGTGTTGTCCCATTCTACCTGCTTCACAGAATCACAGAATCACAGAATACTATGAGTTGGAAGGGACCCACAAGGATCATCTAGTCCAACTCACCATCTAACTCCCGTACAGAGACCGAACGCACATCCCAGAGTAGTAAACATAAACCTAGATCCCTCACAGGCTCACAGTCCGCTCCGAGCCAGGAGAGACCCACAGGACCATCGGCCCTACATCCGCCAGCTAGACCATGGCACTGACCTCCTCATCCAGTCTTCTCTTAAACACCTCCAAGGACGGCGACTCCACCACGTCCCTGGGCAGTCCATTCCAATGAGCAATCACTCTCTCTGTGAAAAACCTCTTCCTAACATTCAGTCTAAACCTCCCCTGGCGTAGCTTAAGGCCATGTCCTCTCATTCTGGTGTCGTCAGTCTGAAAGAAGAGGTTCGCACCCGCCTGGCGGCAACCTCCCCGCAGGTAGTTGTAAACAGCAATGAGGTCACCTCTGAGCTTCCTCTTCTCCAGGCTGAACAACCCCAGTTCCCGTAGTCGCTCCCCATAGGGCTTGTCCTCCAGTCCTTTCACCATCCTTGTCACCCTTCTCTGGACCCTCTCAAGCAGCTCAACATCCTTCTTAAACTGGGAAGCCCAGAACTGGACACAGTATGCAAGATGTGGTCTGACCAGCACCGAGTACAGGGGAAGGACGACCTCCCTAGTCTGACTGACCACACTGTTCCTGATGCAGGCCAGGATGCTATGGGCCTTCTTAGCCACCTGGGCACACTGCTGGCTCATATTGAGTTTCCTGTCGATCAGTACACCTAAGTCCCTCTCCACTTCACTAATCTCAAGCCACTCCTGCCCCAGTTGGTAGAGGTGCATGGGATTGTTATGTCCAAAGTGAAGAACCCGGCACTTAGTCTTGTTAAACCTCATACTGTTGGAGTCTGCCCGTTTCTCTAGCCTGTCAAGGTCCCTCTGAAGGATGCTCCTACCCTCTGGCCATTCAACATTTGCCCCCAGGTTGGTATCATCTGCAAACTTGATGATGATGGACTCGATTCCCTCGTCCATATCGTCAATAAAGATGTTGAACAGTGCCGGGCCTAACACTGACCCCTGTGGGACTCCACTGGTTACTGGCTGCCAGCTGGATGTGGCACCATTCACCAGCACTCTCTGAGCTCATCCATCCAACCAGTTACTAATCCAACATAAAGTGTTTCCATCCAGTCCGTGCTTTACCAGTTTCTCCTGAAGCTTATTGTGGGAAACCGTGTCAAAGGTTTTGCTAAGGTCCAAATACACAACATCCACGGCCTTTTTGTCGTCAACCAGTCGAGTCACTGGATCATAAAAGGAGGTCAGGTTGGTCAGGCAGGACCTGCCTTTCCGAAGTCCATGCTGACTAGATCTAATGTCATGGTTGTTTTGTCGTTGCTGCATAATAGCACACAAGACCATCCGTTCCATGACTTTGCATAGGACTGAGGTCAGGCTGACAGGTCTGTAATTGCTTGGATCGTCTTTCCTGCCCTTTTTGTGGATGGGTGTCACATTGGCCAATTTCCAGTCTTGTGGTACCACACCAGTAATCCAGGACTGTTGGTAAATTATGCTTCTTATGGTTTATGAGTTCCTATACACAGGGAATGTATTTTCCTATTGAGACTAACCATGATGAAAAAGATGTTATGTGAAACACAGTCTGGCATCATGAAGACATCACTCTTTAAGTGCTCTGGTATCATGGCACACCAGTATTGATCATTAATATCATACAGGCTTTACGTCCAGATTTAGTTTAGTAATTACTTAAGTCAATATTAAAGCACAGGGTCAAGGTAAGTTTAGCGTAGACACTAGCATAAAAAATGAAGTTTCCTGCTGTATTTGCTTAACCCTTCTGTCTTTACTATGAGAAAGCTTTTCTGCATGTAGTGCCACTTGTCCTGCTCTTTACCAGGATTTATGAATATGAACTGTCTTTCCCGAATACACCTTAATGCCAACAAAAATAAGTAATTCCAATGATTTCTCTTTTTTCTCTACACATAAGCAGAGGAATATACAAGGTTATAGCAAAGTAGCAGGTAACGTACTACCTCTGTTTTCAAGTGGAGAATGTGAGATAACAGTGAGATGATTTACCAGGAGGTCATTGTGCACTCTATACTCTGAGCCAAATTTAACAACATAGACTCCAGTCCTGACTTAGAGGCTGAATTTCTGTTAAATTTCAGGCACAGACAAAACCTCTTTACAAACAAAATTTGAACTCCTTAGTATTTGGCTCCTGACTAATATTTAATTCATCAGATCTGAAGAAGAGGAAGATTTTCTTAGGAAAAACTTGGAATATTTTATAAATAATTTAGCAGTTGATCACATTATTTGATCAAGTTTTCCATCATACCTGTGCATAGAGTACCTTAAGACAACTCTTTCTCATTCAGGTTTAAGCTTCCTGTGCTCACCATCATCTGTGCTTTTATGAGAGCGATCTCTCATTGGAATGGTCTGCCCAGGGAGGTGGCGGAGTCGCCACCCCTGAAGGAGTTTAAGAAAAGACTGTATGAGGAACTCAGTGACATGGTCTAGACAACAGGAGGCTCAGATGGATGGAGTGTGGTGCCCATGGCTCCAGGGTTGTGGGTTCGGTCCCTGAGTGGGCACTCGCTTGGGAATTGGACTAGATGATCCTATGGATCCTTTCCAATTCAGAATAATCTGTGAACCTATGAGTTAACACCCAGTTCTGCTGATAGCATCATACGGCTGAGGCCTCTGTCATCACATCTTGTAAGCACTCTGTATTCACTGTATTCTGAAACAGGCATTTTCAGAAGGAATGAGAAATAAAAAAGCAAATCAGTTCTCTGATCTGTTAACCACTGCCTTTTATAGTCCCTATCCTTTCCACATTCTGATAATATTTCCTGATAAATCTTTTATCCCACAGACCTCTTCCTCATTTCTACTTTTACTTGTAAGTGCTTTATATTAGGTCTATACACTAAAAGGAAAGCATTTTAAAAACACTTCATTTATTTTTGTAACACCTACACAGAAGTCTGTTGTAACACCTACATTTTTCTTTCACCTTGTCACAAACCATCACAAGTTTTTTTTCTTGGCAGTCTTGCATGTTTTGGTCTCTTCCTTATTTTGTGCTAAGCTGTTCTTTGATAAGGTTCAGCTGGAGAAACGCATTTCTCTCAGGACCCAGTCAGGGTTTTACATCAATTAGGCTAATTGACAGAAGGTTTAACATATTTCTTAGTTACAACTACAAATCAACTGCAAGAACATTCTTGGAAGAACCCCCAAAGCACATGAGCTAAAATAAAAAATAATAGCAAAAAAGACACCAGCCTCATCCATAGTAAAACACCAGGAAGGAAGTTTCCCACGGAATAGTTCTCTCACTATGGCTAAAACTGCTTTCAGCCAGAAAGTTTATGCCACACTAAAATGATCACCCTATGCCTGACTGTGAAAATGCAAATATAATCATGTAAATAATCATAGAGAACAAGAGAGTACAAATGTATCTAAATGACTGTAATGGTTTTGCTCTGGTTATATTTTTCCTGGCAGCATGGAGGGGGTGCTATGGAGGAGGTTTTTCTTCAAGAAGTTGCTGAAAGTCTCCCTCCTAGCTAGCAGCGTAATGCCTGCCAGCTCCTGGCTAGGCCTGCTGCTGGCCAAGGCCAGGTCAATCAAGAGAGATGGAGGCGCCTCTGTGATAACGTATTTAAGAAAGGAAAAAAAAAAAAGAGAGGAGTAACAGCAAGAAGATAGCCAGAGAGGAGCCGTGAGAGGTTGCAACAGCAATGCAGGCACCAAGGCCAGGGCCAAAGGAGGGGGAGGAAGTGTTTCAGATATCTGCAGCTTGTGGAACGGACCATGGTGAAGCAGACTGTCTTCTGCAGCCCATGGAATAGAGAGAGAGCACAGGGATGCAGAAATCCACCTGTGGGTGTGGCAAAGGAACCCACGTCGGAGCTGGAGCTGGACGATGTTGAAGGAAGGCTGCAGACATGTTGGAGCCCACATTGGAACAGAGTCCAGGAAAGATGTTTTAGCTCGTGGAGAAGGAGTCCACGCTGTGTAGCAGAACTGTACCTAGTAGAATCTGTGTGCTTTGGGATGGGGCCCATGAATGAAGCAGAGTAGCCAGTGCTTAAAGGACTGCACCCTGTGGAGTGACCCTTGGGCAGCAGAGTATGGAAGATCTGTTGCCCCTGGGTTCAGATTCATGCTGGGAAGGGTCATGAAAGACTTTCTTCCATGGGGGAAGGGGACCCTATGAAAGGCAAGGAAATGGCTTCCTACCCTGAACCAGTCAGAAAACACAAACTGCCTGGCTTTCCCCTACTCCTGTTCCCCCTTTGTCTCCTGGAGGAAAAAGGGAATGTGATATCTGTTGTAAGAAGAAGGAGGGGAAGAAGGTTGCCTTTAAGATGATACTTGTCACGTTAAGCTCTGATCTTGTTAGAAATAAATCCTTTACCTTCCCCATCCTGGAGCCTGGTTTTGCCTGTAACAGTAAAGATTTCAAATAGTTCTCATTTCTGTGGTAACATACAAACCCTTCAGTTTTTTTTTCTTTTCCTTCCTCCTCCTGTTTGTATGTGTGTGTGTGTGGAGAATGAAGTGAGAGAGGTTATGGGTGAATCTCTGGCATCCAACCAGGGTCAAACCATGACAATGACATATGTGAAGACAGAAAATGCATAACTAGCAACCAAGCTATCAAAACCTCCCAAAACTAAAGCAAAATTCCTGAAAAATCTGGGTTTTTTTCCTTTCTGATTTTGTAACAAGACATCTGAAATAATTTATACTTATTTACATTGGCTGTCTTGATCTTTTTAGCTTAGGATAAACCTTATTAATTTGAACCTTGCAACTCAGGCATCGAGCTTAAAAGACAGTTTACATTATCATTCAATATTGTGTGTTAAACTAATCTTTTATTTCAGGTTTAGTATTTTATATTAATAGAAATGATAATGTGCTTCTAAAAGGTAAAGAACTGCATTTTCTTGGTCTTGCAGTTTCTATGTCTGTCGTTCTTCCTTTGTTTCCCTGTGCTGTCTGTGATGCTGTGGAAAGGTAATAGCTAAAGGCAATTCAATACTCTTCGAAATAACTTACAGTCATAAAATATTTTCAGAAGATGAACCCCTGAGGGAGGTAGTCTTTAGAGGTAAACCTTAGTCTTTGCTCATGCTTCTGAACATCTGGCTACCCTACTTGATAAACATGCTAGCAGTGTTGGGGTGTTTTTAATGTCTGTGGAGCACAAAACCCTAACAAGCAGTTTAGTGAATGAGAACCCTTAGGGAAGAAGTGTCTTAACAGAGGAGTTATATACATAAATCCCTTGGACATATTTTCTGTGTAGTACATTCAAAACTAATACTATTACTAACATTGCTTCACTGAAGTGTTAAACTGCAGCAGTGCTTTACAATATATGAGCCATGTTGCAGTTTTTTGTGTATGTGTGAAGACCAAGGAAGAAGGTCATGACGTCTTTAAGTGCATACAGTACATACGTAATCCAATTGCTAAAGTACCATTTCCTTTTCTAGCTACACTGGAGCACCACCATCTCTTCTCTTTAGCATGAGACGTGTCCCACATCCGTACTCTTGAAATCTTTTTCCTAGAACTTCCCTCAAAGGTGTCAAAGCAGGCATTTCTTTCCTTTCAAGACGACCATAATTTTGAATATGGAGGAAGATGAAATTTTTCCCTTCAGAAAGTAACTCTAACACAGGAATAACTAATTCATGCCAGAATATAATCATACAGTCATTCTCATAAGACTTCTTGCTCTCAGGTTGGAGTTCACTAACTATGAGGAGGGAAAGGACAGAAAGATGTCAGGAAACGCAATATGAGCCAGCAGTGCNTGTTTTAGCTCGTGGAGAAGGAGTCCACGCTGTGTAGCAGAACTGTACCTAGTAGAATCTGTGTGCTTTGGGATGGGGCCCANCTAACTATGAGGAGGGAAAGGACAGAAAGATGTCAGCAAACGCAATATGAGCCAGCAGTGCACCCAGGTGGCTAAGAAGGCCAATGGCATCCTGGCCTGCATCAGGAACAGTGTGGTCAGTCGGTCCAGGGAGGTTGTCCTTCCCCTGTACACAGCGCTGGTCAGACCTCATCTTGAGTACTGTGTGCAGTTCTGGGCTCCCCAGTTTAAGAGGGATGTTGAGCTGCTTGAGAGGGTCCAGAGAAGGGCAACGAGGATGGTGAAGGGACTGGAGGGCAGGCCCTATGAGGAGCGACTAGAGGAACTGGGACTGTTCAGTCTGGAAAAGAGGAGGCTCAGAGGTGACCTCATTGCTGTTTACAACTACCTGCGGGGAGGTTGCAGCCAGATGGGTGTGGACCTCTTCTTCCAGGCTGACGACACCAGAACGAGAGGGCACGGCCTCAAGCTACGCCAGGGGAGGTTCAATCTTAACGTTAGGAAGCGGTTTTTCACAGAGA
>WEKX01011905.1:51071-71232 GCA_013390025.1 Pitta sordida
TGACAGAAAACTCAATATGAGCCAGCAGTGTGCCCAGGTGGCTAAGAAGGCCAATGGCATCCTGGCCTGCATCAGGAACAGTGTGGTCAATCGGACTAGGGAAGTTATCTTTCCCCTGTACTCGGCGCTGGTTAGACCACATCTTGAGTACTGTGTGCAGTTCTGGTCTCCCCAGTTTAAGAAGGATGTTGAGCTGCTTGAGAGGGTCCAGAGAAGAGTGACAAGGATGGTGAAAGGACTGGAGAACAAGCCTTATATGGAGTGGCTGCGAGAACTGGGGTTGTTCATCCTGGAGGAGACTCAGAGGTGACCTAATTGCTGTTTACAACTACCTGAGGGGAGGTTGCAGTCAGGTGGGTGTAAATCTCTTCACTCAGGCTGACAACACCAGAACAAGAGGACATAGCCTCAAACTACGCCAGGGGAGGTTTAGACTGAATGTTAGGAAGAGGTTTTTCACAGAGAGAGCGATCCCTCAGTGGAATGGTCTGCCCAGGCAGGTGGTGGAGTCGCCACCCCTGGAGGTGTTTAAGAGAAGACTTGATGAGGAGCTCAGTGACATGGTCTTGATGGTGGATGGCTTGGATGGATGGAGCATGGTTCCCATTGCTCCACGCTTGTTGGACTGGGAGTTGTACTAGATGATCCTGTGGGTCCCTTCCAACTCAGAATAACCTGTGAAACCTGTGAAACCTGTGAAGATGTGTACCGGTTAACTCTTCAGTAGCTTCAGTGAGGGTAGCCAGAGTACAGTACTAAGAGGAAGCTTGTAATGCAGATGATTTAGTCTAATTGAATCTAAGGGTAGATATGTGAACAACCTCTGGCTCAGATAACTAACTCTCCGCGGTATTTAAGTTACTGTGTTTTGATAAAGTTTACATTTTCAGATGTCTTTCCCAGTACCAGACCTATATTTGTTAATGGGAGAGATGAATGGAGGGTTAAACATCTTTGAAAAATTGTAAAGAATGTCTCATTTTCTTCATGTAAATTATGAAATAAATACCATATTTTAATCTTCCCCCTCGCCAAATCATTCTTAATTTTTGCTTTTTCTACCTTTTCTAGCTTTCAGTTCTTCAAAGGAAAAAATGAGATTTTTTCCCCCCTTAGCAGGCTGTGAAAAATGTGAAAATTGCATTCCTCTGGAAAAAAAAATTAAATTGAAAGTAACTCTGTTTGTCATCTTTCAGTATTTCCCATGTATTTAATTATAAAGCCTGTGTTCATCAGTAGGATAGCCTAGGAGAAAGGTGTGGCATTTCAGTTGCTGTTTGTTTAGACTGTGATACAAGAAAAAGTGACATCACAGCCTTAGCCCCAGAAGAATGCTGAAATGATAAGTGTAATATCAGAGAAAGGAGTATGTACTGGAAAGTTCTCACATACCAATTTTAATTGCTTTGTTAATCAGACTTTCCTCTAATAATTGGATAAACTAGACTATTAGTATCATTGTAATTGTACTACTAATAATTGTTTTATTTTGATAAGACAAATCTTTAATTGGTCTCAATAAATTCTTGGCTGCATATATCAAGCATATAATACTCTGACAACTCTGTAATTTAAAATGCACTCTAACTGGGCTAAAAAACTTGTTATCTCACAGGCAGATAAATTCAAACAGAATACAATGTTTCTAGTCTATAAACTAGGCTGCTCAGGGTATTTCCTGGATATTTCTGGATAGTCTCTTTTGTGTGGGATAGATGTACTTTTTCTCTAAAGTTCTTCATATTCTTCAGGTGGCTAAGAAGGCCAATGGCATCCTGGCCTGCATCAGGAACAGTGTGGTCAGCTGGTCCAGGGAGGCTGTCCTTCCCCTGTACACAGCGCTGGTCAGACCTCATCTTGAGTACTGTGTGCAGTTCTGGGCTCCCCAGTTTAAGAGGGATGTTGAGCTGCTTGAGAGGGTCCAGAGAAGGGCAACGAGGATGGTGAAGGGACTGGAGGGCAGGCCCTGTGGGGAGCGACTACAGGAACTGGGATTGTTCAGCCTGGAGAAGAGGAGGCTCAGAGGTGACCTCATTGCTGTTTACAACTAGCCAGATGGGTGTAGACCTCTTCTTCCAGGCTGACGACACCAGAACGAGAGGGCACGGCCTCAAGCTACGCCAGGGGAGGTTCAATCTTAATGTTAGGAAGCGGTTTTTCACAGAGAGAGTAATTGCATATTGGAATGGGCTGCCCAGGGAGGTGGTGGAGTCGCCATCCCTGGAGGTGTTTAAGAGAAGACTGGACGAGGAGCTTAGTGACATGGTCTAGCTGGGGGGTGTAGGGCTGGATGACCCTGGGCCCCTTCCGGCTCGGAGTGGCCTGCTAGACTGTGAGGGATCTAGGTTGGTGTTACGCTCTGCGATGTGCTCTCGGTCTCTTTACGGGTGTTAGATGGTGAGTTGGACTAGATGATCCTTGTGGGTCCCTTCCAACTCATAATATTCTGTGATTCTGTGATTCTGTGATTCTTCTTACAGGTCCCTTAACACTGGACTGATGATCATTTTATGGCTATAAAGGAGAATAAAAGATGCAGCTGCATTAATTTGATCTAGGCATCATGAGTTGCTTTTTTGTTCACCCTATTGAAAAGTCTTGTAAAGATCAATACAAATAAGAAACACTTGGATGATGAAGGAAGAATCATTGTCATCTTCCAAATTCTCAATGGATGCTGCAGCACAACAGGAATCAACTCCTGCAATTCCCTCAAAAATTCAATATGGAGAAGAATGAAATACACAATTTGAGAACACTTGGCACCATATTAATTTTGTTGTATCTGATGTATGTATTGGGACTGCTGGAGCAGGGCAGAGTGGCTGCCAAATGCTATGAGGCCATCCCAGGAGGATTCATCCTTTGTTTGTGGGATGGCCATCTGTCCTTGCTGCTGTTGCAGCCCTGAGAGATGTTGATAAGTATGTTGGCAGCCAGGATCTCCAGCCTGTTCTCAGTTATGGCTTGGAAGAGGCTGGCTTTAGACCACCCAGGAGTTACATATATACTTGTGTACAAGGGATGACTGCACTCTCAGCGGCATTTGATCAGTAATATTTCTACTCTGTGTTCAATGAGCACTTTTCTTCCTGTGCAGAAATTCTGACAAGGGAACAAGTTTGAATTACTCATCAATAGGATTGACTGATAACACCTCAAATTTGATGTTAATATCTGTCTAGCCACAGTCAAAGACACCAGCTGTTTCCAAGATTTGCAGAAGTAATGGCTGGGGTGACACCAGTGGAAGTTTTGTCATTATTAAGGTTGGTGTGTTTGGATCCATCTTCTAGTCTGTTCAGCGAGGATGTGAACAAATGAATATGGGAACAATCAGACATGTCACATCATTCTGCATAATAAAAATGAATGAAGCCCTAATCCCTGGTGTTGTCATGTAATTGTCTTACTGTGGGGCTTCCTCCACTTCCATCATAACCCATGTAAAGCTATGTGTGTCATTAGTCAGATGGTTGAAAAAAACATTTCTAACACAGCTGTAATACCTGTCTGTCCAAATCCCTGCCTTGACAAGGCACAAAGTGAGTGTATCTAACTAAAATAAAAGGGAGGCAGTCTGTATAGTTGATTGGGATAGTGTGTGCCCACAGCTCAGTCAGCAGTAGCAGCACAATGTGAAGGTCTGTCACAAAGAGGCTTATGGTATTTCAAAGATACAAATGAAAAAAAAAATAAGTTCGCATGCTGCAGTGAAGCAAATAAAACCCTGTAACATTTGTATTAATTGCCAGAAGCAAATAGTGCCTAGAAAGCAGAAAAGAAGGTGGAAATGCAATAAATCTTCAAGCTTAAATTTGGAAATGAGCCCAGGTTTTGTGGAGTTAAAATCTAGTAGGACTTACTTTTAGAAGTATAATTCTATCATGAAAAAATCAATACAAGAAGTATAATCTAGATATTTGTTAATTTTTCTTTGGCTTTTAGTCAAATATTAATTGAATCTCTAAGTACTATTTCACTTGGATATTCACATGGAAATAAATGGTCTTTTTAGAACAATCAATGTTCTCAGATTCTTCATTATATCTAATATACTCATTGTATGTTCTATTGAGGATAAAAATATACATAAACAATTAAATTAATGGTACAGTGATTTGGAACTATTCTAGACTTTTACAAACGAAATGTTGAAATGTGGTACATATATGGCATCACTGTGCAATGATACAATAATAATTTCCTTTTCTGCTAATGAAGCAGAAGCAGAATTTCTGAGTTCATGATAATGCTGAGTCAGGTGAGGTAGCCAATGAACTTAACCACATGCATGGAGGATCCAGCCTCGACCAGCAAATGTTTATCAGTACAATTACAGTTGATGCACTCCACTGCCGAATGTATATTGGAGACCTGAATGAAGTTTGTGCTCTGAGAGGAAATCTTACAGCTCTCAAGCTGATGAAAAGTAGAATGGTTTTTCATATAAATGGAGTGAAGATTTGACTGCACGTGTGTTAGGCAGCTGTTGTTTTGTTCTGTTAAATTAGCAATAGTGGGAAAGTGAAGAGGAAGTGTAATGCAAAGGTTTGGGTGATGCTAAAACAAAGGAATAAAACAAAGAAATAAGTAAGAGCAGTGGAAAGAACTGTCACTCGTTTCACTGCCAGCCCTTGTTCTTTCCTTTTCTAGTTTCTTTTTCCTGAGATCTAGGGCCCACTGCCTGTTGTCTCAAGTGAAACCATGCTGCCTACAGGTCATTAGCTGGATGGCTTTAATTGCTACCCAGAAAAGCTGCTAAGAAAAGAATTCAGAGAATTAATAGTAATTATATCTATGAAGCCATAACATGTGATTGACAAGACATTCTGGTGCTGTTAAAATTTATATATTTTATGCTCTAAAAGTTATATTTCTTTTGTTGAGTGGAATGGCAAACAATTATGCTGCTTGCACTGAATCATTTGCTCAAAGTTTTTGCCCACAAACCAACAATATAAGGAAAAAGCAAACATATAATATTAAAATGGAGGGATATATCTTCACTGAGAATCAATACAGCCAAACAAGTAAAGGTTTCTAAAAAAGATGTAGAATATAGTGACAAATTCAGTTTTCTGCTGCCATAGCATAAATAATTTTCATAACCAGATTTCAGATTTTTTTTAATACAGTGAATCTTCCCTGTATCGTGACTTCTCCTTCATGACCTTGCCCATTTGCGAAGCAATTTTTTTGCAGTCTGACTTCCGGGGTCTGTGAGGCTCCTCAGAGCACGCATGCGCCTCTGCTTTGCCAAGGGGCGGTGCTGGCTCTCCCTGTGAGGTGGGATGGGCCCGCCCCCCGGGGAGGGCATGCAGGGACGGCGCGCAGTTTCTCTGGCTAACCCCGGCATTTAGAGCCCCGCGGGAGCCCCGGCGAGCTGGCAGCCGTGGCCCTGCAGCAGCCCCTGCCCCGCAGCAACCCCGGCACCGCAGCAGCCCCGGCCCCATGGCAGCCCCCGCCCCACGGCAGCACCCGGCTCCAGGGCAGCCCCCCGCACCACGGCAGCACCTGGCTCCTTTGCAGCCCCTGGCTCCACAGCAGGCAGCCCGGCCTCGTGGCAGTCCTGGTGGCCCAGGATGCCATGCCGGGACGCTGTGGGCACGCGCATTGGGGTCGGGGTGGGGGAGCCGCGGCATGGGATTTGGGCTGTTGGAGCACGACCCCAGCAGCCCGGAAAAGCCAACAGATTCTCGGGGGTGGGTGTGTCTCCTGAGTCAGAGGGGGCTCAGAAACAGTTCCCTTTACTTCCCCGTGCTCAATGAGTCCGAGGGGAGAAGCAGAAAAGTGCCCGAAGCCCTGCAGAGTTCCAGGGGTGGGGCAATGGGCGTGGCCTGCATGCATATTAACAACCTGCAGTTCTTTGCAAGACTAATATTTCGCGATGCCTTTGGCCTGTCCCTTTCCTTGTGATGGAGGAGGTATAACTGTATAATGAACATAAACATCAATGTTTTTGCTGACTAAGTTATACAGCTAGGGGCAGGAAACAAAAATGATACTAGGAACTTTCATAATGGCCTTACACGAATTTTCAAATCCTTATTTCCCAAGAAGATCCATATACCTTTTTCTCCTATTCCAGACACACGTACATCCTCAGAAAGGTTTCTTCTATATAAATTATTTTCTTGTCATACTATGCAAATAATTTCTTGCAGAAATCCCTGTGAATCTGATAGAAGCTACAATTCAAACATAGGGTTGAAAACAAGGGAACTGTCTGATATAGTGACTCATTGTGATAGATGTCAGTCTCACCTAATTTATTTGAATTACTTCTTGGTAGATTAAGAATAGCTTTTTTCACCTGAGAGAGGGAAAATGAGGGGGGAAAAAAAAGAAAAAGGATTGTCTAGATGACAGCACACCCAAATGGAGACACTAACATGTCAAATGCTAGACCAGGTAAGATATCTCTGGTAAGTCCACAGCTCTGTAGTGAGAAGGAGAAGCAGATGTGCTGGTGTTTTCGCAGAGATACTGTTGGGATTTTCCTTTCCTGCCTCTTTCTGTGAAGGCATTTGACATATGGTTCAACTGCTGTTAAATTAAATATCTCTTGTCCACCTCAGATAGCATTTTGCATTTATCTATCATCTCACATTCTTGGCTAGAATTATACTTTATTCACCCTTCCACATAATTTTAGGTTACTAATTTTTATCAGGGATTGGAAAAATCTAGTCTGATATTTGTGAGGAGAGAAAGTTTAATTAGCACAGAACCTGACTGAGAATGTGAGTTTCCCATTTTAAATGGGCTGGTTGGTCACTGAGATATTTTTTCATGTGTGCTGAAAATGTGCTTAAAACTATGCCATTTGATTAACTTGTAAAGTCTGAAAGTAGCTATGAATTCAAATTATGCTACTAAATTGGTCTGATTTTTAAAAGTGATTAATGAAATGCATTAAAAAAAGGGACAATAGAAGTCTAAAGAGGCATTGGGATGGATTATATTAGTTAAAACTCAATGAGCAAACACATATCTTTTTTGTGTGAATGGGAATGCAGATACAAATACATTGATGTGCATCAAAAATCCAACTTGACATAATGTTTACATTGCACTGGGTTTAATTTCCTACATATTTGAAATACATTGAAATAGATGTTCATGATGACAGGAAATATTAGAAATCTGTTCTAAACATTGCCACAAGCAATAACTGTATTAACCATGTTAAGGTGCTGTACCTTTCCTGGAAGACAGAAAACTGCTTAAAAACATACCGAACATCTGTACAAGACATAATGTTGTCTGACCCTAATAATCACAGAATCACAGAATATTATGAGTTGGAAGGGACCCACAAGGATCACCTAGTCCAACTCACCATCTAACACTCGTACAGAGACCGAAAGCACATCCCAGAGTGGTAACACAAACCTAGTTCCCTCACAGTCCAGCAGNTTTGATTGTGTCAGGAAATGCTCTGCAAGGTGTAAGGAACTCGACCCTTCCAGGCCGGCTTCCTACACAATGATGAAGTTGCTTTCTAAAAATCCCCTAGAGGTTGGGGCACAGAGTTGCAAGTGGTGTACCCATAAACCACCTCTCAGAGGCATCCATGTCATCCGTAGTGATTCAATGGGGGTCATATTAGACCTTGACACAGCCCAGGAGCAGGAAGACAGGAAGATACTTAAAGTGCAGAGTCACTGCATAGGATCTGTTTTAACTTTCACTTCCGGGGTTCAGGCCCTATTTAGATTCCTGTCTCCTGCATTAATGAGGTTTTAATGCCATCTTGATTTTTTTCAAGGATGGAAAGCACTTGCTCCAAGACAATTGTTTGAAATGACTACCTGTTCTAATATGAATCTTTATACACCTTTTGTATACAAGATTTCAGTCTTTGTTCACAGGTCCTTTTCTGCACACTGTCTTGCGCAAAAATCGTGGTCTCAATCTATATCTTCATTTTCAACAGGTTTCTCTTTTAAGTAGATTCAACAGGTTTCTCTTTTAAGTAGAATGAGTATCTAAGAGACGAGCAGCCTTTTAGAGTATCCATCTTTTTGTCTTTTCCCAACAACTACAAGTTTAACACCTTTGTGCGGCAGACTAAATCAGGACCTGTATATTGGCCATTTTCATCCAGCCTTCTTTCCTTTTTTTTTCTCTGCAGAAGCTTCTTTTCATAATTTACTAAAAATCTGACACACTTTCCTGCAGCTAGTGAAGAAGAGTACCTTCTTGTACGTCTTCAAAGCACAGAGCTAATTCCTCAGGGACAACCCTTTTCTGACAGATGCAGTGTGCATCTTCTGCAAACACTCAATTACAGTTACAAGATAAGAGATGAGAATTTCAAAGATTGCCACAAGTAGACCTCTAACTGTTTAAATTTCAAGTATGTTCAGAAAATAATTTCTTTTTAGTCTTTAGTAATAAATAAGAAAAAGTGAAATGCTTCAAGTCCCCTGTGGGTGAAATTTACATGTTGGCTTAGGACAAGAAGGTATGATGTGATATGTGTGGTGGGTCTTTGCATGACAGAGACTAGAGATTGAAGGAGGGGCACAATCTGATGAAGCAAAATAAATGGTTATTGTCAAAATCAAGTAGAGACAGTTTCTGTTGCATAGGTCAAATATTATACTAACGAAACCTTTGACTGATAAGACTGTCACATAACAAACAGGACAACTTGTAGCCTGAGAGGGGCTGCCTCCTGTCAAATGAGTCATTGATTCACCCAGTTTAAAAGCAGGAGCTTTTCCCGTAGTCGTTCAGGCATCCCTGCTTCCTGCTTCAGAGATTCCATCTCTTGGAAATAGCCTGTCAGGTCCCATCTGTTTATTTATGAAGCTGCCAGCCCCTTGAGAGAGGGTCCGCCATTCCCGTCTCCTGTCTGATGCTGGAAAACCAAAGGAGAGTAACCTCTGCAATCTGCCAGAAATCTGCCAGAAATTGTTTTTTAAAATTGTTTTTAAAAGCAAAGGCTCTGCTTAAAGAAGCTACCATCTACCTGTCCTGGTTTGGATTTTTTCCTCTGGCAGCAAGGGGAGTTAACAGCTCCTGTCTGGGCATCCGTCAGTGCCATGGAGATCAAGGTCATGGAGCAGGTAGAGACAGAGACACTTCTGTGAATAACATATTTAAGAAAGGAAAAAAAGAGTAACGGAAAAAAAAGATGGCTGGACCAGAGGGGTGAGAGGTTGAAAAGCAATGAATGCACCATAGCCAGGCCAGCCAGAGGAGGGGTAGGAAGGGTTCCAGGCATCTCACTTCTGCTTGTGAAGCAGACTGTCTGCCTGCAAACCTATGGAATAGAGAGAGAGAGAAACCAGTGATGCAGAATACACCTGAGGCAATCCTGAAGATGGAGGATTATCCTAGAAAGCTGCAGATGTCTGAAGAGCCCAGAAACATGGAGTCGGAGCTGAGAGCTCGGCAGAGATACTTTGGACAGACATTTTGTGACAGAATTGCATTGTGGTAGGATCTGAACTATGTACTTTAGGGTGGGCTCATATATGAAGTAGCGAAGCAAGTGCTTAAAAAACTGCATCCTGTGCTGTGACTCTCGGACAACAGAGAATGGAAGAGCTGTCATCCCTGGGTCGAGATCTCACTTGGGAAAGGGTCATGAAAGACTTTTCCTCTTGTGAGAAGGAGAGAGAACTTTATGAAAAGGCAGAGAGAGGATTTCCTACCCTAAAACTGGTCAGAAATACCAACTGCCTGACTTTTCCCCTACCCCTGTTCCCCCTTTGTCCCCCGAAGGAAAAAGGGAGTATGAAATCTGTCGTAAGAAGAAGGAGGGGTGGGGGGGAAAAGTTTGCCTTTAAATGATGCTGCTCACATTAAGCTCTGATCTTGTTAGTTAATAAATAAATCCTTTATATTTCTCACTTGTTTCTTGCCTTGTTTTCCCTGTGATAAACCTATTTCCCAGTTTTTTCCTCCGGGAGAGGTTGTGGGTGACTCTCTGGCATCCAGCCAGGGTCAAACCATGACACTACCAGACTCAGAGGAAAATTATTTTTCTAAGTACGGTACTTTCTTTTGTCCTGTCTTCAGTCCTCCATGTTTGCATGTGTTCCTTCTCTTTACAGTGATTAAATCTAAATAACTCATTAAGAAGCAAAATCCAGCACACAGTATTTCTTATTATAGCAAGTACTGAAAAGGGAAGGAAACAATGCCAAAGTACCTTTCAGAAACTTCTTGCCATTGTAATGATAGTAAAACTTGTCCTGAGCACTAAGCAGGCTATGGCAGGTATAATTAACAATTATTACATTTTTCAGTACCTCAAAAATTATTAACATGTGTCCTAGTCGATATTACAAGCTCAATAATCATTGGAAGCTTTTCTTCAAATTGATTTATCAAACTCTTTGTGCCTTCACTATTGCTTTACAGAGGGAAATAATACAATGATCCCCCATTACTTGCAGGCTGTTGGGTCTGGCCCTCTTCACGTGAGTCGTGAAATCCGCAAAGATAGCGACCCCACTACGTAGTCAAGTATGCCACACCTGTAGCCATGCTCCCTCGCCTAATAAGGTCTGGAGGATGGTCCTGAGAACGAGGCTTGTTTCAGATGTCTGGCTGTGCTCCGCCGAGGTGGGCGAGCACCAGGGCGGGGGGGCGAGCGCCGAGGCGGGGGGCTGAGCACCGGGGCCAGTGCGGGGCAAGGGGCGAGGGAGCGCCGATGCCGGCGCGGGGTTGGGGGGCAAGTGCCAAGGCCAGGGCCAGCTGTGCTCACCGTGCAAGCGGCAGGGCTGGGGGCCCAGCAGACTGAGGTCGCGATAGGTTCTGTGCATGCGCCAGCTCCCACAACTCACTGGAAAATCAACAGCGAGTATGTGATATTGCAAATTACGGATCGCGACTATGTGGAGGATCACTGTATTACACTAAGTATTATAAACATAAATAAACTGACATCCTGCACCCCAATGGATTTAGTGTTTAGATAATACAAGACAAATATGCACAGTAGAAGTATTTGCCATGAGAACAAGACAACAGAGAGTTTCAAAGAGGATTTTGGAAAAGAGAGTAGTTGCTAACTGGAGAGGAATTTTAGAAAACCAGTATAACTCATATGACCAGGAAAAAGATTGAGGTAGTCATAGTCATAATCCTTTACCTAAATTCAAAATTTTCAAATGTTTTAAGGCAAAACAAAAGTCTTTAGAGTGATTCATAAAACTTGTAAAAAGCTGCAAAAAACCGAGCACCATTTGGTAGGAACAGCAAGAAAGATAAGAGAAAGGCTCTAGAAATAAAGTTTTAGAAATTCAAAACTGGAGTCTCGGGAAATGATAGAAAGAGGATGCAAAATTTAATAAACTAGAGCTTCTCCTGTGTACAGAGGGAAAAGCACAAGTGGCCTAGTTTGCTGTATGGAACAGTTTCAGAAATTAGAAGGAGGGGGCCCACAAGTGAATGAAGGTCACAGGATAGGTGGATTTTCTTGTGGCCTTTGGTTGTTTTACTCATTTTTGTTTTGGAAAATTTTAAAAAAATTGATACTTTCTTAATAGATGACTCATCCTCAAGCAAAAATTGTTTCTCCTACATCATCATTCAGCCCAGAGTACACTATTAACCCAACAAATTCACTAGGGAACTGAATTAACTTATTCTTAAACATTCTTCACTGGCAATGTCAGCGATCAAGTTTTGAAGTTGATGGACCACTGTGTTATTCTGATGTCTATATAATGTCTATATAATTATGTCTTTGCTGATTTTCTACAGCTCATTATTCAGACAGTAGGGACTGCTTCTCAAGGTGAATACAGAAAAATGAGTTACACAATTAATAAACCTTGACAATTTCTTTACATGTTATATTAATGTTCTACAGCATACCAGCTAAAGATCTCTTCTGTACCAATTGCAGTGAGTTCTGTTTCATTCGTTTCATACATACACATATTCATGCATATATGTTGTATAGATTCATCTTCTTGCTTCCTTCTACATTTGCTTTTTTGCACTGTGTCTACAACAGAGGATCATTTTTGTGGGGGTATTGCATACTAGATCATGAGTAGCAATAGATGTCAGCTTCAAGAATCTTAGCTGACCTCAAACTACTTCCAAGCAGGGTAAGGATGGCATCATGTCCTCTTTCTGTCTAAGCAGTAAAGATGCAGGTGAAACTTGCGTCTAAATTTTAGAGCAGAAGTACAGAAGTACGTACTGTTCTAAAACTATGTCAGCTTCTGCTAGATATTCCTGACATCTATTTGTACTTTAAAACTCGAGCACTCTTGCACTATTGAAAATCTCCAATGTCTCCATGGGAACCTGATAGATTCCAGAGATGGAGGGAAGATGTTACTCTTGCTGACAACAGTTTTACTCCAGTTGTCTGGGCAAAAGAGGTATTTTTTTGCCTACTCTAAATGTCTATTGAAAGTCCTATTTAAAATCCCTGTTTGCATCATAGAATGATGCAAAATTTTGTATGAAAATATAGTCTCAAGATAGGCAATGCTACTAAAAAAGCAAAACGATCTCCGAAATATTGGGATAATTTGTACGCAGTTGTTCAAAGGAATCAGCAGGCAGACACTACTTGTATGGAAAAGCAATTATTACAGGAAAAATGTGAGTCTGTGAGTGCATCACATATTGCTTTCCTATGCTTTTTATGTAATTGGTATCATTATGCTACCTAATGATACCAATTATTTAAAAATTAAGCACACAATAATGCATACTTCATATTTATTATATTCAGATGGAGTTTCAATCTGGAGCACTTCAAGGCCAGATATCCTTTAATAAATTCTACATATGCCTTCAGTATTTTCTCTAGGGTTGTATTTTTTAATGCTTACTCTTTTAGTGGGGAATATCAGGCATAAAAAATTAAAAAGGTCAATTTTATGATGAAACACATGAGCCTGGATATTCTAAGTGGCACCCTAGACTGCAGAAGATAATTGCTTTTTGACAGAAGAACTCTCTTAAGTGCTCACACTGGAAACAGGTTCATGTGAAAAGCAGGATGCATCTTTACTCTCCTTCCAAGCCTGCTGGGATTTGTGGAGATGAGTGATGCTGTGAAAAATAGAAATCACCTGGAGCCTGTTAATATTATAATCAAGTGAAAGCACAATTACTGCCATCTTAATCCATCTGTCTGTATGCATCCGCTCCACTTCCAATCACCTGCTTCAGTCACAGGTGTATTATTATTGAGATGGCATTGAAAAAATTCCACCCATGCCTCTTCCAAATTCCTGTATGCTCTTCCATGGCGGTCTGTCTGTCTCTGTAGTTTTAGTGTGGTCATTTGTCAAGAAGAGCAAACAAAGGCCTGGTATTGCATGATGTAAAGCCAAAGCGCCTTTGTGTGTGGAGGCTGGCTGAATGATGCCCAAATTTAAGTTGATAGGTTGCAATTTTGACAAATGCAATTTATGTTAAATGTAGGTAAAAAAAAGGATAAAACAAATGTACTGTATCCTGATAACTCATATAAAGCTGTAATGTTCAATACATTTTATGTTATGTATCTGGAACACTAAGGTAGCTTTGGTAAACAAATATAAGTTGACAGTATACAATGACAGATCTGCAAAAACAACCTGGCACTCTAATAGACTTAGTTTTTGATTTCATCATGAATGATATTGTATAGTCTGTGATCAAATTGAGTGACAAGAATTATACGTGATACAATCAAATTACAACAGCTTCAACAATGAAGCAATAACAACTGCAACAAACAACACCAGTAGCAACTTTTAATTTAGAATAAGAAAATGCTAAATGAATTAAGCGTATGTTTACAAAGTTCCGCAGGGATGTGAAAGGGAGGGATGTTGGATAGTTTAACAATTCAGACGTTCACTATTTCCATCTGATAGGACATTTTCATGTGAAATTTAAGTCCCTCAGATATTTGAATAAAAGTTGAAGATAAATTTCACTATTTGAGTCTGATAGGTTGGACTTGATGATCTCTATGGTCTTTTCCTATCTTAGAAATCCTGTCATTCTGTAATTCCGTCTTTGATCTGTTAATTGTTTTGTATATATGTAATTATAGAGACACTTAGAACTCATTTTGAGAATTATCAGAAGAGAGGATTCTTGAAGGTAATTGTAGATACTGGAAATCAGTGGTAGGTTCTTGTATACCTCGCTAAGCTAATAAAACTAAAATGAAATAAGGAGCTAGCCTTCCAGAAGTGATGATAAATTCACCTCTGTGGTCATATGCACGAGACAGGAGTTAATCTGCAATCTCACAGCAGTTTAATACTACTTGTACTTTTCCAGGTTTCAGTTCTGACTGAGACAGAAAAAAACTTTTAACAGTCTTTTGGAAGAATGCTACTTTTAATTTCAATGAAGTTTTGTTTAAACACCTGAAGTTAGAGGAAGAGTTATAAACCTTCTGAATGATCTATGCAGCTGCATACGCTGACTCCAAAATGCCACCAAATCCCTCTATGAGGTAGTTAATGGTCTAAACACTTTTCATACACTCTTCAAAATTCCCCCTGAGACTTGTACAAAGCTTCATGTGCTGAGACAGCTCTCTAAGGAGCTGTGGATCAAATGCAGCCTGTTGCTCTTAAGTGTGTTAGAGCAGAGGAAGGTGCCTTTGCAAAGTTCAGCCCCAAGTTGAGAGATGTTCTCAGATCAAACGCCCCAGCTCAAACATTGCTCAACTGCATGGTGTCATCAGTGGCTGTTCCTTGTCTGGAAATAGGAGGGATTAACTTTCTTATTCTGAAAGTTCATGAATTCTTGTTAGGATCTGAGTTGAGATGGATCACACGAGGCAAGGCAATTCCCAGTAATTGCAGTAAAGGACAGTACCTTCATATGACTTCAGAGACAAATATATTGAGGGGTTTTATGTTTTTGTTTTCATTTGGTTTGTTTTTGATTTTGTTTTGTTTTGGGTTTTTTTACAGACAATCACACAACAAGGAAATATAAAACTTTTTTTTTTCCTCACGTACTTCTAAACTGTTGTAATTAAAATGAATCAGCAAGTTTAAGGAAGCTGAACAGCTACACAAAAGAAGAATTTCAGGATAGAGAATACAATGTACTGTGGTGGGACTTTGTTCATCCCCATATTTAAAAATCATAGGACTAAATATCTAGTACTTCTTGTAAATTTTATGCTTTTCATAGTGAACCCCTGTTGCGGTTTGACCCTGGCTGGATGCCAGAGATTCACACACAACCTCTGTCGGAAAGAAAAACTGGAAAAAATCCCTTATCACAGGCAAAACAAGGCAAGCTACAAGTGAGAAATATAAAGGATTTATTTATTAACTAACAAGAACAGAGCTTAATGTGAGAAGTATCATTTTAAAGGCAACCTTTTCCCCCCACCCCTCCTTCTCTTACAACAGATCTCATATTTCCTTTTTCGACCAGGAGACAAAAGGGGAAGAGGGATAGGGGTAAATCCAAACATGTTAGTATTTCTGACCAGATTTGGGGTAGGAACCATCTCTCTGCCTTTCCATAAAGTTCTCTCTCTATCTCTCATGAGAGGAAAAGTCTTTCATGACCCTTTCCCAAGTGAGATCTCGACCCAGGGACAACAGCTCTTCCATTCTGTGTTGTCCGAGAGTCACAGCACAGGATGCAGTGTTTTAAGTGCTACTTTGCTGCGTCATTATAAGCCCATGCCAAAGTACATAGTTCAGATCCTAACACAATGCAATTCTGTCATAAAATGTCTGTCCAAAGTATCTCTGCTGAGCTCAACTCCGGTTCCCTGTTTCTGGGCTCCCAAAACATCTGCAGCTGTTGCAGCATGATTCTCCATCTTCAGTCATGGCCTCAGGTGTATTCTGCATCACTGGTTTCTCTCTCTCTCTATTCCATAGGTTTACACCATGGTCTGTCTGTTCCACGAGCAGCAGCGAGATGCCTTGCAGAACATTCCTACCCCTTCTCTAGTAGGTCTGGGGGGGGCCTTCATAGCTTTCAGCTTCTTACACACGTCCTGACCCGGTCATCTACTTTCTGTTACTAAGGGTTTTTTCCTCCCCTTCACAAATATGTTATCTGTTATTCACAGAGGTGACCTTGATCTCCATAGCAGCGAGGGAGGCCGAGGCAGAAGCTATTCACCCCCTTGCTGCCAGAGGAAAAAAAAATCCAAACCATGACAGACCCTCATGGTAGTACTATTTACAAGATCGAAAAGAGACTGGAATTGCAGCACATATTGCTTACATATGTTTTACATATACTCAGTATCATATTTTTTAATGTCACTAACTTCTTTCAGTTGGTCAAAGCTTCATAACCCATAAAAGTATAAGCACAGAGATGAGTTTTGGAAAAGATTTTAGAAAATAACCATTTGTTTAGTTCACGTAATTCACATTTCTGTAAAATTTGCTGCATCGTTATATTCTGATCATTGCAGCAAGAAGCAATAATAATGGCAAGAACGAGCTAACAGCCTGGAGAAAAATCCATTTTTTTCATGATATACGGTGAACCATCTTTACAAAACACAAAGACACTGAAACATAAAATAAAGTTTCAAACAGAGCACAAAACAATGATTTATCAAATTAATGCTTTTGAAGATGAGATCAATTCATGCAGTTTGTAACAGAAAATGTCTGCAAGAGCCCACTGCAATCTTTCAAATGTATTTGGGTTATGTATTTTGTACCAATGCTATCTAGACACAGCAAAAGTTTCTAATAGAGAATCAGAAGGCTGCCATCTGAAAATGGAGGAAGCACCACCAGGTGATACAGCAAATGCCAAGTGACTACTTAGCAGTGCCAGCTCATGGTAAAATCTCACAGAAAAACTGCCTTCCCCCCCCTCCATTTGGTGCCTAAATCTTCATGAAAGTAAATCACTTCCTAAAAGCAGGGATGGAGAAAGCAGTCTATTATTCCCCTCCAGATCACAAAGTATTGTCCATATTTACAATCTGTTTTGTGTAGGCAGGCTATGGAAGCAATAAATCCTATTAACCTGTTCAAAGTCAAATGAAGACATTTAAAGAACAGAACTGATATTATATGCAGTGGTGAAAGAACATATCAAAGAAAGGTGAAATGGATGCATCAGCTATTAGAAAATGCATAATTGCAAATAGAAAATCCCCCCCAACCTTTCTATCACTTGCTCTTGCCCTTCAGGATATTAATTACATCCCCTCAGGCTAACTAGCTGACCACTCAAATATTATCTTCTGTTGCGTCAATGGCAATTTTAATGATAAAAATCAATTTCACACTAGCAGGACTACAATGGAAATGTTTATGTTGTGCTCTAGTTTTGACAATGCACACTTCCTCTATCCAAAACATACGGCATTTTGTGTGCACAGACCACTCTGACGATTTACTGTAATTATGTCATGATGTGCCTATTGTTATGGATTCAGCAGCCTTTCTGCGTCTCTACCTGCTTTGTTCAAGAGCAGCTGCTAGCTTCAAGCTGTTGCTTGCTTCCAGAGGCAGAGGCTGAATGAAGTAGTGCTTTCCAGGGAAGACATGTTTTGAAGCAGATATACTGACAATAAACCAGTTCACTAGGGAGGCATAACATTGACTGGATAAAAGTTGAGTAATCATTCTATGATAATTTATTGAAACTGTGTGCAATTTGCTTTAAAATAGAAATTCCCTTTGCTGTTGATGTTGGACTTGGAGGCTTTTTAATGATAAAACTGTGACATTTGCTTTTATGAAGTAGTTGATCTTTGGAGATTCATTAAACCTCATTATTTTTTCTTATTCATAATTGACTGTTAATGCTTACTGAATAAGAGGAATGGGAAGAATCAGTTTGTCTGAAGCAAGGCTTGACAGTCCTCTTCCATCAGCTCTCCCTGCTTGTCGTGACTGAATTCACTTAATTGAATTACTAAGGAAAGTTTGATAACCTCTTGGTAAAATAGGAAGTGCTTCAGATGAGACTGCCAGCATTGTCTTGATTTCTGTGCCTGGTTTTCATAATGAATCAGATGTGTGCAGTCAGTCCACCTCCTGCCAGCTTCAGTGGGAAGAAGAGGAGGACCTGAGGATCCAGTCCTTTTTCAGTAGCCACTTCTGAACAGAATATTCATAGAAAATGGGCCAATCTGAACAGTGGTTTACCTAAACGGAAGGTTGGGAATTACATCCTAGTCCTAGATTTATTTTTTCTAATCTTTAGGAAAAGATTATATGGAAGCAGAAATGGTTAACTAATTAGGTGCAAAACAATAGGTAGAAAAATGTCAGAGATCCCTCTACTGTGTTCTTGTTACAGCCTTCTAATTGGAAATGGCAGGTATTAATATTTTATTGACTTGAACCTCTGGGGTAGATTCCAGATGTTGCTACTCGATCATTGTGAACATATAAGAAAAAATAAATTCTGTCATGGCAATGGTGAATTCCCATCTATGACAACAATCATTACCAGCAGAGAAATGCTGCTGTAGGTTTGTGGATGCTTATTTTCCTCAGGTTGTGACTATGCATATATGACCGATCTGTTCACAGAAAACAAGCACATAGGGAAATAAACTAAGGCAGAAGAAAAGTCACAACATTTCATTGTATACAAATTGTATACATTAAGAAATAGTTATTTCCTTTACTGTGTTCAGACTAGAATGGAGTTTAAGGTGTCAGAGCAAAAAGGTACTGGGTAATGAAAAACAGATACCTTAATAATGCTGCAGTTTAAGTGAAATGTGTTGCTCAGGGGCACTTCTTGAAAGCCCCTCAAAAACATCAGAGATGCATATATGTGCTCTCTACCTGTAACCAGTTCTGAAGATAGCATCTATTAAAGAAGTGGTGAGAACTGGCTGATGTCTACTGAGAATATGCGCAAATAATAGATTACCTCTCATTTCAAGGGAAAGCAATTTTCTTCAGCTGGATGTAACAATGACTTTTTCACTAATGAATATTACCTGTCAATAAAAATCTAGGTCTTCAGGTGGAAAATTTAGAAATTTATGACAAAAATTATCTCAGACTCCACTCTTCTTAGAGTTGTAGCACAGCAGAAGTCAGAGAGTAAAGAATACTCTGGAAATGTCTACAGAGGGTCTTTATTGCACACATGGTTTTGCATGATACGTAAGCACTAAAAATGATTTTTCCTGTAAATGATGAACTTTCTTCGCGCAGTAATAGGTTACAGTTCATGTTTCTTTCCTGAACTCCAAGCTGTGGGTCCACTGCATGACTCAAACACTAGCTGGAGATTTAGTTATTGTTGGCATTGTTAAACCTTTAGGGAATGCAGATTCTAAGTATGCAATAGCCATGACATTGGGGATGTACACAAGTGTATATAGACATAGTAGCAGCTAAAATAACACGCAGAATGTCTTCTGGCCTAGAGGTCAAATGGTAAGGCACAGCTTGTGTTCACACAAATAAGCTCTTTTTATCCCTCAGAACAAAATGAACATATCCAAACTGGCTATCACAGATGCTCCCTGGTTTGTGCACGCCTGCACCCATGCCCTGACAGTGTCTGGGCTATATAAATGACAGAGACTGTAGCAAAAGTTAAACATTATAGATAATCATGTAGCAGGTTTTAGGATGCTTCCTATCCAAGCATAAATGTACCATAAAAGTCTAGATCTCAAGCAGTCAGCTGAAAAATCTATCAGGAAACCACATACTATGTTAAACATCACTTCAGTATACTTTAAATGAAGTTTATGATGCTGTTAAGACAAAATATTTCAGGGTTGATGCATTTTTCAAAAAATTGTGTTCCTTCAAAAAACTCCCATTCAATTCTACTTCTGAGGATGCATGAGAAACTTCAGTAATCAAAAATATTATCAGCAGTTTTCTGACCCCATTTTCTTGACAAGCCTCAGACACTTATTCCAAAGGTCCTAGGGTACAAAGTTCACAGGTTCACAGGTTATTCCAAGTTGGAAGGACCTCACAAGGATCATCTAGTCCAACTGCCAAGCGAACGCCCACCCAGGGACCGAACCCACAACCCTGGAGGCATGGGCACCACGGTCCGCCCATCCAAGCCTCCCACCGTCTAGGCCATGTCACTGAGTTCCTCATCCAGTCACCACAGAAAGCAAGGTATGTTTTTTTTTTCCTGGAAGGCAAAGCCCTTGTTATACTATCTGTGCTAGAAAATGCAGAATCCATAATGCTACACAGTTGGCCCTCTTGCACTCTGCGCC
>WEKX01011906.1:7164-21121 GCA_013390025.1 Pitta sordida
CCCTTCTCTTTTTTCATGGCTGTGTTTTCCCCTCTCCTTCCCCTCTCTCTGAGCCGCCTGGCGGGGTGTGAAGTTGAGCTGGGGTGGAGTGGCGAGAGGGAGGCAGGGGCACCCCGCGGACGGGGCACCCGCGGCCGGGCTCGGAGCCCCGCCGCTCCCAGGCGGGGAGGAGGGCGGGCTGGGGCTTATTCAAATGCAAAACGCGGTTCGTTGGCCGAAAAGGTCCGGTCTCCCCGGCTGTGTTGGAGCGTGTCTGCGCTGAAGCAGCCAGATCCTGCCTGGAAAAACCCGCCAGGCAGGAGAAACTGCCTGCAGCCTGCGAGGAGGGCAGGGAACAATTAAAAGGGACCCTGCGGGCGGTAGGGGCCCCCGGCCAGCCTGAAAAATCCCGCAGCCCACCCTCCACCGTGAAACCGGCGAGTGAGGGCTGAGCAGCAGCCCCAGCTGGGTGCGGGGCCGGGGGAGCAGCGCCGGGGGTCTCCGCGCCTTTGCCCCGGGACAACCCGGGCGCTGCGGGACCCAGGCCCATTGTCTGCAGCCCCAGGGAAGGCTGGAGGGGGCACGGCCAGCGGCGAGCCCGGGCCACCGGGAACCGCTGCCTCCTCGCCCCAGGAGGGCCCTGCCTGCCCCTTCCCTTCCCCCCTTGGGCTCTGCCTGCCCGCGCTCAAGTTGCTGTAGCTCCCGGGGTGCCCCTGGGTGCTGGGGAGAAAGAGGCGCTGGTCTCACGGCAGCGGCAGGTTCGGTGTGGGCGGGGATGGTCCTCGCCGTGCCCGCGGGGGTGGCAGGGCAGAAGGATGGGTGAGGAGCAAGGTCCGGGCGTCCTGCCGGGGAGCAGGGCCAGCTAACCTGAGGTGCTGCTGCTGAGGAGAGCCGCGTTCGCGAAGGGACCAGGCGCGGCAGCAGTCAAAGGAGTCGCGCCAATCGTGTGCCCAGCCTGTCCCACACTGTCCTGCTGCACGCCAAAGATATTTAAAGAGCAACGTAGCGCGCATCGCTCGCAGCTCGGCTTGTGTAGCAGCTGCCCAACATGGTGAGGTGCTACTCCTTTAAGGAGGAGAGGGGAATGTGCAATGGGCATCTGGAGCAGGGCAGGAGCACACCCGTGTCGGCGCATACCCCGGGGTGAGGCAGAGGACAGGCTGACCAGGGCGGCTGCACCACCGTTCGTCTGCCCAAAGAGTTCTTGTTCTAGAAATCACAATACAGTCATGGCAGAAGTGGGCAAAGATTGCATTTAGTTATTTAAACATAACTGAGCAGACCTAAAAGGCAAAGGCATCTCCCTAAATCCTAAATACAAGGGAGAAACCTGTGGAAATATTAATTGTAAGATTTTTTTTATTATTATTTAGTTCTTTCTAGCTGTGCTCAGTGCTTTTAAAGGCACTCTTGTGGAGAGGCAGGAGGCTATTCTGTGCTGTAATCACCCTGTTTTCACTGTCGGGCAACATGAATTAAGAGTACACATTGAATTGGGAAAACTTTGTGTTCAGTCTGAGGCAAGTGGGGCAGGCAGCCTGTTGGACCCGAGCTGTAAAGGAGGAGGAAGCTGGTTTATGCTTCCCTAGAGACAGTTTCTCCAGCAGCATGAGGAGTGGTGGTAGTTGCTCTTGGGATGAGGCTCAGCCTCTGGCAAGAGGAGTTTGTTGTGCTGGGAGGAGAGCAGGCTGGGTTGTGCAAAGCAGGTAACTGGGGGAGAATTCAAGGTGAGATGTACCAACGAACTTTGACATTTATGGTGTCTCTAAGACCTTCACTATGTAGCAATTCAAAATCCCCACTGATAGTGCTTTATTATGACTGGCATGATACCCGTGGTTGTTAAAGCTGGCCTGAGCACTTCCATCCTGCTTTCTGTTTTCAGATACTTAAAATTTCAAAACGCCTCTCAGGCTGAAATTTTCCAGACTTAATCTTTGCCTGAAGGCTCTTCCCTCCACCTCCCCCCTCTTTTAGCCGAGTTTGAGATAAGGTGATTCAGATGGCAGTGTTTTTCTTTTTTTTTTTTTTTTTTTTAAGAAAAGGCAATCCCCCCCAAAGAATGGAGTCATAATATCAAAAAGAAATGCAGTGCTTTAAACAGCATAAATACACAATTAGAGAGGCATATGATTACTTAGGGTGTTCTGTTGTTTTGCTTGTGCTTTTTTTGTGTTCAGAAGTACCTGTGTGAGTGTTCTGGTGGAAGGAACACTTTTGCTTTCCTTTGGTGAGGCTTTAGAAGTTACTTTGCATTTTTATTATTTAGCATTCCATGCAGTCTGGCTGCACTGCACAGGGTTTAAAGCAAGCCTGTGTTCCTGCCTGGCTGTGGGGAGGATACTTGCACATGTGGTGTGAGTCTTCACTATGGATTTTTGGTGAAAGTTGTTTGTCTGAGGCTTAATCTGGTTTTGTGGTTCAAGCATGTGTGGTTCCTGACCACACTTATTTTTTTCTCATTGTTCCAAAAGAGCTTTCCCTAAACCAGGAGGGGTTTTATGGTTTTTTTGTTCTGTTTTTTTTTTTTAATCTGTGACTCACTGTGCAGGCTCCAAGGTGCATGAAGTCATGACATTGCAAAATGCTAAGCATGGCCATCTCCTGCTGACTTCAGCCTGTTTCACAGCAGCCTCCAGCTCCTGGTGCAGCGGGCTGGGGCCCTGCTGTGTCCTTTGGGCACGGAGGTGGCCTTCCAGGACAAGGACAAGAATTTAGGATTAAGGCCTTGGTGCTTGGTTGGCTCAGCCTCACGCTGCGTTACTGACAGCAGTGAGTAAAGGATGGTGCTTTGGGGGTGTGCCTCTGTCTGTGAGAAGCTGAGGTGCCACCCTGCAGTGCCTGTCCCACATCTGTAGTTCTGCTGCTGGAAAGTGCTGGCTTCAGGCAAGGCTTGATCTGTGTGGGTGAAATCTCTCTGGTTGCCTTAAAAGTGGCACAGTCCTGTAAAGTAAAGCAGAAAACCTGTGTGTAGTAAAATGGGTGGGAAGGCCTCTGTACAAAACTACGAAATGACTTGTGGTACTGAGAGGGCAGATGAGAAGCTTCATTTTTATTTCCTAACCAAAACCTGATGGGTATTCAAGGATTAAGGAAGGGAGAAAGGAAAAACTGAAGACAATTCCCTCCTCACAACCCATTTCCCTTCTTTTCATATACAAAGTGTTGTACAGAGCAGTGGGTAGATGCAGGGGACTAGGCCAAATGGAAAAGAAGGTTGACTTTGGTGCAGCTGGGAAGAATATGCAGGTGGCATGACTTGATCCTGAAAAAGCTGAGAAAAGCTTTTTCACCTAACCTTAGGGTCAGCTTTTTAAATGTCTGTCTGGTCTGGTGCCTCTTGTCTTCCTCTAGAGCATTTGCTGCCAGAAGGGGAGGTGCTTTTCAATTCTGTGTTGTAGATCTGAGCTTGTGTGACAACTTCTGAGTCGCCTTGTGACCCTTACTGCTTGGGACCTGTGTATTAATGGGCTTTTATAAAAACTTCCAGGTCTGGTTTTCCTAAGGGCCAGTCTCAGGGGACTTTAAGAAAGATTAAATGTATTTAATGAGTGCATCTGACTGCCGTGACACTAGTGACTGCTAGCTGTGTTGCTTTTCTTGCCCATACAGCTCTGTTTGATCAGGGTTTACCTGCCATCTTTCATTATGGCATTAAAAAGCTGCCCTCACTTTTTATGAGGGCACATCCTTTTTTCCCCCCCATCTTCCAACAAGAATGAAGTGACATACCAGAGTCTTGATTGGTGCTGCCTCTAGAACAAAAACTTGCTTCGCTTTTCTTACTCCTTTGTGTAAAGAGAGGTTTTTGGTTTATTTTTTTTCTGCAGCATTCCAACAGTATAGAGTTAAATTCCCTAATTACTTTGTAGGCAGAATTCTCATAATTATTTGGGATTTTGACCAAGATGTGACTAAAAGATTTAGCCTTTGATTAGCTTTTTAGCAGTAGTATTTGTTGAGGATTATAGCAGTGAATGGAATTGGTCCAGATTTATTACTCTGAATGAGCACAACTTAAGCAACTGCCCTTAAAACCTGCTTTCAGCTTAGGGCACGAATTGGAGATGGATCAGCTCAAGTAACAAACAGCTTCAGGATGCACTGGTGTTATCTGGGACATTTCCATGCAGACCCTCCTGGGCCTTTTACCTGTTCCACATCCTAGGGATGCCTGTGCTCCCTCCCCAGGGAGGGGATGGCAGGGCCCACCTCGTTTGGCTTTCTGAAGAAAGTGTCTAAGTTTATTTCTCTCCACGGTGATAGAAAAATGCCAACATGGGGTTTGTTTTACAGTCCTACTAAGTCCACATAAATATTTTGCAAATATGTATAATTATTTCCTTGCTGTGAAATATGACCAGTGTGATTCAACCATTTGTCCTTCCGAAGTGACATGAGACAGTTGAGATATCCACACAGTACCTGTCAGTGCTTTAAATGGAAAAGGGAAATCAAAATATTTCCTCATGTTACAGAAAACAGAACTTGAATACAAGCTTGTAGCAACCTAATATTTTGGTCCTACTGGTGGAAGAGTAAACCAAGAAATAGCAATGTAGTGGTTAGACATGTTATTTAAAAGGTGGTAGACTGCTTTTGTCCAGCAGTTAAGGCTGCTGTGGCAGACTGGTTTTCATCAAGACTATGGGCTCTTTTAAAGGAAAGCAGAGGTCTCTTGCTGACGAGTTTCTCCCAAGAGCTTACAGTCACCTTGGGGGTCAGGTGCTCAGAGCCCCAGACCAGTATAGCTGAAGTCAAGCATTAATTCAAGAAAACCTCAAATATGAAAAAAACCCAACTTTTGGAGGCCTATTCAGATCTCACTGAAGTCACTCCAGTGACAAAATCAAAACAAAATGGATAAAGCTGTTGCTGCTCTTGTGGCCCTGTATCATCATCTCTAAGACAAAGCCTTGGCCATCTTTTATAACACAGCATTTAAGGTCAGACTATTTCCTACAAGTATCAATATCCTTTGTGTAGCACGAAACTGGCAAGCCTTCAGCCCCTCTGTTGATAGCCTCTAATTTTGGCCCTAAAGAGAAGCAATGCTTTGGCATTGACGATTTCTTGCCAGACAGGTGTGTTTCTTTGCACTGAAAGAGAAAAACCAAAACCAAACAAACAAAAATCCCCAGGATGATCTTGCTTTTTTCGGTCCTGAAACAACTGTTTACCAGTTTTCAAATCATGCAGCCATGGAATGGCTTGAGTCAGAATAATGATGTAAAAAAAGACAAAATTGGTATAAGTTAAGTTTGATTGCTAATTCTGATGGTCATGCTTCCTACACTTCCAGAAGAGCAGTGACGACTGCTTATGTAGATGAGTCATATAAGCAGAGCAATATACATACATACATATTTGATATTTTGGAAGATCCAGTTACAAGCCTTTTGTATTCTCTGGTCATTCTTCTGTTCCAGGGCTGATAAAGAGAAAAGCCTTTATCTCTTGAGTCTCCCTCTGGATTCACACGTTCCCTTGTTGCCTGGCCTTTGTTTGGCTGTAGGCTCTAGAAGTTTGGGTTTCCTTTCCTGCCACTGTTCTGCAGCTCTGGGACTAATGGCTGCAGATGACTGACTGCTGTTTGCTTCCAGATGGTTTTGCAGCCCTCCAGGCTGTCTTTTGGAATGAGGAGCCCACTTGCTGTCAAAACCACAAGAAACTGGGAAGGCTTTTTGCAGGCTGAACAAGTATGTCATGGAGCTGCTGCTGTGGTGCCTATGCCTTTGATGGATGGAGTGACCAGTGTCCCCATGTCCCCCTCCCCTGTGTCCCCAGAGAATGGGTGGGGAAGGAGAGCACTGGGATTGCCTTCATTTCCATGTTGTGTTTTACTGTTTCAGGATCTGACCCAACTCTAAGTGCTTCTGTGGGAGCTGCTCAGGTCTCTTCTGTGACCTTTGAAGTTTTCCTGTGACTATAAACAACTGCATGTGTCTACTTAGTCTCTTCATCCAGGATGTTGTGCTGTGATGAAGGGGGGATGCTCTTCTGCTTGTTTATTGTGTTTGATGGGCATTATTTTCAGGCCTTAGAAGTGTGTTTAGCCTTGCCTTGTACAGCAGTGCTGGCTCTGGGATGGTATTTGTGAGAAATCCTGTTGTCTCAGTCATCTGAGTTCATCTTGTTCACCTGACATGTAATATGATGTGATACAGAACCATCAGATGCTTAGATAAGATCCTTGGTTGATATGTTGTAGTACAGGGAATCATTTGGCTCACTACTGCTGAATAAACAAGAGGCAGGCTACAGAGTGCTCTGGATCAGCTACTCAAAAAGATATGGGGGAGTTGAGCCATGGTGGGCACTGGGCTGGCAGAGAGCAGCTCCTGCCAGTGTGCTGGTTTGAGGAGCAGGAGACTGTGGCCCTGTGTGTTGGCTGTGCCAGCCCATCCCTGGCAGGGTCATGAGCTTATCTTGGTGCCGTGCTGTTTGGGCTGTGCCAGCAGAGCTCACACCAGGCTGTGGGGAAATGCAGCCTGAGATCATCCCGTTGGCTTCAACGTGGGGTTGAGGTCATGAGAAGGAGTGGTGATGGCAGGAGCTTGGTATTGCCCTTCTCTTCTGTATTTCCTTTAGAAGCCAATCTTCCCTTTTTTACTTCCGTTTTAGTTCAAAATTTGACATCATCCTCATGCTTTTTCTGCTTCCTTCTTTCAGTCTCCCTATCATGAGGTACAAATGACTGTAGGTGACTTGATTTGGGCTTGGCGGCAAAGGCTTGGCACCCTTCTCTCTTAGTCTGTGGAGTCTTTGGCTCTGCCTTCTCCCATTTTTAGGCGTCCCTTGTCCACCCATCTCATCTAGTCCAACAGCTAAATAAAGCTTTAAAGGGCTTCCACAAGTACTTACAATGCAGTATGTGCTTAAAAATATGTACTTGTGAGAATTACTTCACTTTAAAAAAAATAACCAGCTCACCCTGAAGAAAATGGATTTGGAGGATGAGGAATCCATTGTATCTTCTGAGATAACTCAGTTGTACACGTATTTAGGAAATTGGAGGAGTTGTGCATTGCAGTCATTGGGAGGCAAATGCTTGGTTGGTTTGTGTGGTGTTTTAAGGTGAATATGTATATGTATTTCTAATTTTCCCCTTATATTAAACTGACTGGTTAACATTTCAAAATACACATGCACCTCTGTAGCTGCAATTATACGTATTAATGGTGTTTTGTATCCTTTTCTGTTTCAGAGTTGGTGCTGTGTCAGCACAGACAGCAGCAATGGGAGTATGCAGGTTTCTGTCGGAAGGGTCTCTCCAGAGCTCATGATTTCTTTCCATCTCTCCTTTTAACATTCCTGTGGCTCCGCAGACATGGCTCACCACGCAAGGCCTTCCAGATCAGTCAAAAAAGAAGAGTTAGGCAAAAGGAAATCTAACCAGAGTAAAAAGAAATCCAGCCAAGTGAGAAAGAAAGCCACAAAGTCTTCCACAAAAGCTGTTAGTTCTGGAAAAGGCAAAAAGCCAGTGCAAGAAAAAGATTTTAGGAAAAAACAGCAAGAAAGGAAACCAATCATGAGCTCTTCAGGTAGACTTCTCAGGAGCAATATAACTGGAACCTTGTCTGGAGCATCTTGGGTGAGTTTGGAGAAAGCTGACAATATCCTTTTGCACAACCAGGAATCCTTCAACATCAATGGTTTTACAATGTCTCTCCGTAACCGACCCTTCTCCTGTAGATTGTCCCAGACTCCAGGAATTGCAAAACCCAAGAAAGCTGCAGCACAAAAAAGGCTAGAAACAAAGGAAACCCACGAACAAGAATCCATGGCAACAGTAGAAGAGAAAAATCAAACGGACAAAATAGTTTTGGAACAGGACTTAACACAAAATGAGTTGGCTGCTGTGCCTGTTGAAGGCCCTCCCTGTAGTGCAGGTGCTGTCCCACATGCCAGTCAGGAAACACCTGAAACAAATGACTCGGCTCCCAACAGCTGGGTAACTGATGACAGTGCAGAAGCATCAGAGGTGAAGCTGAAGCACGAAGGCCTGTCCTGTGAGCAGATACTCGGTGATCTTGACATGGGCAGTTTGGCTGAAGTATTTAAAGGTGCTGCGCTTGTGCTTCCATCTCTGCCTTCTGACTCCATCATCACCTCCACATCAGTCTCGCAGGGGTGTGTGGAGACTCCCTTTGCAGTGCCCGGCAGGGAAGAGCCTGAGTCCAGCTCTGCCCACACCTCAGACCTCAGCCTGGCGGTGCTGATACGGGAGTCAGTCACACTTGCCAAATCCCACAGGGAAGCAGAGCTGAACCTGGTGCTACCTAGTGAACAACAAGTCTCAGATTCTGCACCTGTAGTTACCTCTGAGTTTAACTCACAAGAACATTTATTAGAAGATACAAGGTCACTTGCAGAGTCCTTCTTGAAGGCAGGCTGGTATTTAGACTCTGAGAAGACAGACATTGCTTCCAATTGTAGCTCTGTAGCTGCCACTGAATCAAATTTGCTTTTACATTTTGAAGGTGGAAGCTCTCTTGCTGAACCCCCTGTGAAACTGGTTGTGGATTTTGTACCTGTTCACAAAGAACTTGACTCAAATTCAGATTTGAGCTGTCCAAGAGAAAATTTGGAATTTAATGCAAAAACTGTATTTCCAGTGTGTGAACCAGTCTCCAATACCTCGTTGAACAATTTTGGAGTGGAGGACATTGAACAGCTAGTCAAGTGTATTGATGCAGAGACATTAATTTTGAATGCAGGTTATGTCCCCACTTTATCGTCAAACTTTGAAAAAAGCACAGTTGATAAAATATCTGGTAACAGCTCTGGACTGTTTCCTGAAGGTTTGGTTTCACAGTTGCCTTCAAGCGTGGAAATCCCTGCTCTTGCCTCAGAAAAAGCCATAAATGCAGACTTGCCAGCTGACTCAAGACTGCAGCACGACGATTATTCATCACAGCTGGGAACGAGCTTCAGTTTGGGTCAGGACAACACGAGCAACAGTGCTGAAGCACTCGAGGCCTCCGGGCCATCCTCTCTTAAACACCCAGCTGGTGGTGCCCCTGTTCCATATTCCTCCCTGCTCCCCGTGCTAGAGAAGAAGAAGCGACGGCGCTGTGGGGTCTGTGAGCCCTGTCTGCGGAAAACCAACTGTGAGGAGTGCAGCTGCTGCAGGAAGCGCAAAACCAGTCACCGCATATGTAAAAAGAGAAAATGTGAAGAGCTGAAAAAGCCCCCACCTCCAGTCCCGCTGCCTTTTGAGGTAAGCCAGGGGAGTTGCAAGTTAAGTCACTCTTCTGAGGCTTGAAATGCTGCCCACTGTAAAGCTTTAGAGAGTTCAAGTTACTGTTGGAGCTAACAGGTTATTCCATGGTAACTTCCCTGTGCCATCTGTAGAGGTGGGGGTTAAAGGGGGTTGGAGTTATTCTTGTTCCTGCTTTGTAAGTCCATAAAATCAGAGTCAAATGTGGCTTTAGCTCTGTGTTACAGATACTGGCGTATTGGCCAAATAACAAATTAATTGGAGTGCATGAAGAGATGAGGGATTTAAGCACAAAGCGTGGGGAGGAGGGAGACTGAGGGTAGTCCTAGGAGGCTGAGTTACTAGGGAGAGTGTTGGTCCCTGTTTGAAAATACTTAAGGCAAAAAAGCAAAGGAAGGCAGGCTGTTTGCTTCAGTTAATGTAATTTACTTGTGATGACAGAGTTGGAGATGAATTTATAAACGTCAGGACCAAAATATAGCTGCATTTTCCCCTTTTGCATCTTTCTGCCTTTCTAATTTTCTATTCTTCTCTTTCTCTCATTTCACTTCTCCTGCCTCTCTCCCTTTGTCTTTTACCACATCCCCCATACATACTTTCTTTTTCTGTTTCTTACTCATTTTTCTCATCCATCAGCCCTTTATAACCCAGGTCATTACTTTTGGAGCAAAGAGGAGGGGAAAAGACAGTCTGTATGCCCTTGTGATAACAGCACTGACCTTCTGAGGGATTTCAGTTCAAGATCAGGCTTTAAATCAGGTAAGTAGGGAGTTGAACATGGATTTCCCACATCCCAACTGAATTCCCTCCACATCACCAGGTCCTGCTGGAAGTGTTTCATGTGTTCCAATGGTACCTGAACCACAGAGAGGGAGAGGCTGTCTCGGTAGTGAACTCACATGGACATTTGCCTTGGGATGTGGGAAACTGAGGTTCAAGTCTCTGCAGCAGCATGTGCCGCAAGTGGAGCGGCTCACGCAGGGGGAATGCACCTGCAAAGCCTCTCTGGATAGCAATGCCATTCAAATGGTGTGTTCTTACAGCAGGGAGGAACTCCTGTCAGCTGTGGAGATCTCAGGAGACCTCCTGGTTTCACTGCTCTGTCCCATGCTGACCAGGGTTGGCAGAGGAGGCCGTTCTGGTTTTGAGGTAGGCAAGTGGAAAGCAGAGCCCTGTAGAGCCAGGGGCTATGGTCTGCTCACCTTGGAGGTGAAGTATATTTTAACTTACAATGTTTAGGGAAGTGGGCTTAAATCTTGGTGAAGAATTCATTCAAAAACATCTTGGTCGCAACTGCTCCTAAATGCTCTTTAAAAAGAAGTGAGGTGAGGGACAGCTATAATGTGGCTTAAAATAGATTTTAAAACAATAAAGATGGTAGAGACTTAACCTGACTTTTTACAGCAAGAGAGTAGTGACGTTGTCCTTTTGTATGTTTAGTCAGTGAGATTGAGGAGGCTCATGGGAGAGAATTGGTGCGGGTAGGAAGTGTTCTAAAAGCCATGTTTTAAGGAGGGTTTTGGCCGGGTCGCTGAAACGAAGCACTCCAGCTTTTCTGTCAACCTTTGTTTTCCAGGCTAAGCATACTTCTTTTCTTGTTGCTCAGGCTGACCTTCTCCTTGCAGATTAGCTTTGCCCCTTCACTTTTGTCCTCTCTGGACACTCCTTTTGCTTTCTTTGTGAGAGATTCCTTGTTTTTATTCTTTGGCTCCTTTTACTTTGATGTGCTGTTATTTTATTAGACTGGTCACATTCTGTACAGTGCATTCAGTGCTGCACCAGAGGCCTCCTTCAATTCTCGTTAAGCCTTGTATGAATTTTCAGGGTACTGCATGGAGGAAATTAAATTCATGACATTTAAGAACATGTCAGGCATTTCCTTATAAAACTGCATTTGAGTGAAACCTGGTGTCTTTTCAGATATTCCTAGAAAGAAGCCTTGCCTTGTTTCTAATATGTAGAAACTGCTCTGAGAAAATGAAAGAAGAAAGTGTTTCTCTGAGCTCTTTAAAGATGTCGAAATCCAGGAGGAGGTGTGGGGGGATGGGGAACACCCTATCATCTCTTCAGCAGCTATCCTGTAGATAAGATTGCAGGGAATCCCATTGTTTTCCCAAACTGGTAGCACTGGGATTTCTGTGACAGGAATATGTTTCAAATATGTAGAAGGCAGCTGGGAAAACCCCAGATCTGTAGGTCTCTGTCCATGGTATAGAGAGTGAACATAAACAGGTAATTAAGAGAAACACGGTTGGCTTCTGTTCACTCAGCAGAGTCCTGCATCTTTCATGTTGGTGGTATGTGAGCATTTTTTGGAGGTGATTCACTGGGAGAGGAGGGTGTAGGGGATAAACTGCACTCACACAAAGCATGTCGAAGGAGTTGGTGTTTTGCCTTAAAGGGAATTATCTCTTCTCATTCTAACTAAGAAACAGCAGTCCCAGTGGAGTCAGTGAGAGCTCTGCATTGAACAGCTGTACAGCCTGGGCTGTCTGGGAAAGAAAGTGTTGGTTTTCCTAGGGAACTTATGTGGATTTACAGCTACAGGGAGTAAACCCTAGCGGGTGGAAGCTGTGACTGTGAACTGAAGTGCCTATTCCAACACCATTCATTTAATACACGAGTGTGGAGGCATCCAGCCCTTGGCATATCAGTTCTGTGTTTGGAGCTGGTATTAGCTGGGTGTGATTTTCCATTAGTTCACATGTAATCCAGATGAAGGTTTGAAAACTGTATTGGACTTGAAAAATCTCACTTAAAAATAACATCCACATAAACCTTCAGAGATACTTCGTGAATGTAATGGGTTTTGCAGGCATATGATGTCCTGAAAGTCTGGATAAAGTGTTGTGGGCTCTCATTTCCCAGCCCCTGTGTGTGGCAGTATTGTTTTATGTAATACCCCTTTTCTGAGGTGTTCACATTGGCTGTTTGGAGAGGAGTTGGTAAAGAAAAGTACCGAAATATATAGGGGAAAACATCTTATATTTTGAAAGAGCAGCCAAGTAAATAAAATGTAAGCAGAGCTGAAAGCGTATGCCGGGGGGAACTGTAGTTTGTTTTAGGTAATTGTTAGATTTAGTGGGACCTGTAGTCAACAAATTGACCAAAAAAAAAAACCCAAACAGGCCACTGAGTGTAAGGTCTTTCAAGACATCTTATTTAATAGCTATAGTCTGAATAGCATGCAATATTAAATAACAATAAGGGTCTGATTGCTTGTGGGTTTTTAACATGCTGCTGAAAACCCAGATGTATTTAAAAGAGATGCTGCAATTCAAGTTGGTTGGGAACTTTCCAGTAACCCCTTCCTTGAATGGAAAATGCTGATTTAACAGGAAGCTTTCATGGCTAATATCTGTCTGGGTGCAACTGTTTATTGGGGGAAGCTTCTCAAGGGCCCAAATGAAATTCTTGCTTAAAACTTAAAAAGGGGATGAGAATTATTAGAACAGCTTGGTGGTCAGGGCTTTTTGCCTGATGCAGACCAAGGGCTTGAACTTTGGTCTCTCACATCCCATCTCTCTCCCCTAGAACTTTTGAAAGGTTTTGCTCTGCCTTGGAACACAACCAAGTGTTGAAATTTCAAAGGAAAAAAACAGGCAAAATGGAATTCTTGTGTTCCATCCAGGCCTAGCTATAATCAAGAAATTTAGGCTTTGTGGTATTTATTTTACAATAGACTCCAGAAATACTGGAGCCAGATGAATTTTAAAGTACTCCTGGAAGCACTGGTGCATGTGTGGTACCTGTGAGCTGTGTAAGGGAGAGCGCACAGCTGGAGGGGTGGGGCAGCTTACTCTCCTCTTGCACACTCCTCTGGGGGTGTAAAATAATAACAAGGCAGGCTACTTTGTCATTCTCTGTGGTCCTGGGACTACGATGTAGCCTAAGTTAGGGTGAGATGGATTAGTTTGTGCTTCAGTTATTTTCAGAGGCTGGATTTAACAAGTTGCCTTGTCACTGATGCTTATTTTCTCTGCTGATACTTAAAAGTTTTATGGAGGAATTTTTCAGAGGTTTCTTTCCTTCCTTGTACATGAGGACCCATCCTAACAGGAGGGGAAAGTGCCTGAGTAACAAGGAAACCTGAGCCTGCCACGTAAATGCTGCCCAGTGCACACCCCGAACTGGGGACTAGATCAGAACATTGCTGTCTTAGGTTTAAGAAGACAAAATATTTTTTTTCCTGGACTGTAAAACATCTTAAATAGCCAGAACTGTAGAGAGGAGTCATATCACCAAGCATACGTACCCCTCTTGTTTTTATTATGCATAAAGACTCTCGCAGGCTCGTGGTATTTGGGGGGAAATTGCCAATCAGTACTTTTATTTCACCTGGTCCTAAATCCCGTTTAATACATCACTGTGGCGCAACAAACAAGGAGCTTAGGCGGCCAAGAGGGGCAGGAGCTTTCTGTGTGTCCAGCCCGAGCACTGCCAGCAACAACCCGCCGAGGCCCGAAAGAGCAGCTTCACCCCGCGGTCTGTAGCCGAGGGAAAGCTGTCCTGACCATCTCCAGGCACAAATCCACGGCCAGCGTCCTGGTGTGGATGTCGGCTGCCAGTGTCTCCCGCGGGAGCAGGACGCGGTGCCCCGTGTGCCGTGCCCGGTGTGCGGTGCGGGAGGGCGGCACTGGGCCGGCCGGGGCCTCTGTCCCCCCGTACCCGAGCGGTGCGGGACAGCAGCTGCCCCGCATGTGGCGGCCGCTTCCGCGGCTGCTGCGGGAGCCCCTGGGCTGCTGTCCGGGACGG
>WEKX01011906.1:21196-68799 GCA_013390025.1 Pitta sordida
GGGGCCCCGCCATGTGAGGGCCGGGACCGCGGCCGCGGCGCTGCTCGGCCGCCGGCCTGCGCCGCCACCACTCATGTCTGCCGTTTCGTGTCTTTTAGGTGCTAACAGAAATCAAAAGGCCTCAGAGGAGGAAGCAAAGAGTTTTAAAGGTAACCGATGATTGCTTTCGTGTTTATCCCCTCTCGTTTTAAACGGCGGTTCTTGTCATACAGCCCAGGGAGCCAAAGGGTTAAAGGCCGGCTGGCGGCGCTTTCCAGCTATTCAGCAGATTAGCTGATTTTATGGAGCACAGACATGTCCTTTTCCTCCTCTGTCTCTCGCCAGCGTGTTGGAGACATATTTGAACCCTTCTGCACAAGTCTGCAAACCCAAAGTTTGCTTTCCATTGCATTGAAGGTTCCCTTTGATGTGTTAATTTCCTCTCCTCCCAGTTTCATGCTCCTGAAGGTAACAGTCAAATGTTTTTAGCACACAGGTTTTATGGCATCTGCAGTTTCATGTGGGAAGTCCACGTTTTAATGCAGGCCAAGTTAAGAAAAGTGGGGTTTTTATACTCACTTTAGTGTAGTTTTGATTTCCTTTCTTTCATTAAACTTTAGAGCGCCCCAGCTGAAACTGAAAATGCTGTAAACTTGCAGCAACCTCCAGGTTCACGTGGAACCATGTTCCTTCCACACTTTTAAGGTGACTGTCCTTCATGACAGCAAAAGGCTGATGTTTCAAATGGCAATGTCTTAGTTTTTGTAAAAAAACAGGCTTGCTACATTCATGACTGTTTAACAACGCAAATATTGCAAAAAATATTAACAAAAACAAATATTGCATCTTTCAGTTAATCTTTGGGAGATTTCGAATAGAACTAAGTTGTTAATTCTGTTGTTGCAAGCTGACATGTTGGAGGACGGATGGTATGTGCAAGGCAAAGCTAAGGAAAATGTTTTATTTTCTGATGCCTTATACCAGCTGAATGTAATACAAAACAGGTTAGTGTTTCAGAAGTTGCTGGGCACAGTGGATTTGACAAATGCTGAACGATTTGGAGTGTAGTTTTTCTTGAAAACATCTCCATTTCTTACCAGTTTTGTTGTCACTGATACATGTTACAGAGACTTTGGTAAGATAAATGCCTGTCTTTTCATATGGGGATAATTGTGCAAACCACCTACTATGCCAACAGTAACTGTGGCTGTACAGCACTAGGAAGTGCTTTATCTTGCCTTAAAGTATGTGAATCCATTAAAATATTAGCATTTTCATTATGTTGTGGGTATGCTTTTAATGCCTTGTTTTAATTAGTGCTGCTCTTGTCGCGTGGTGTGAAGGTGTAGGTGACAGTACAAGCATTTACTCATTGTTTTGCACAGCTAATAAATGGTAGCATCCAAAATAAGGAGTGTCTGTAAATGAGCTGTTTGGTTTGGAAGGTGTAACTGGCGTGACACCTGCTCTGTCAGTGGGTAAGATGTGTGCTTTGGTCCCTCTGGGCCCCTGTCTGCAGCAGGGCTTCAGAGCTGGGTCTCCAGGTTTCCCTGTTGAGTTCCTCTTGCTGCTGCTTGTGATTTGATGGCTGAGCAAGGTACCATGTCACAGGATGCTGTTGTTCCTCTCCTTTCCAGAAAGCCTCTGAGGAGCTTTTCCCCCCTTGGCTGTGGAAGGGAAAGGCTTGGCTGGTTTGGGGTGTGTCCATAGTATCCATATCAGTCATTGGACTTGGATTTATTTCTGGCCTGACTTTTCCTTAGCTGAACTGATTCTGCACTATTTCATCTTTGGTTTAGGTACTGCTCTGTGTTTTGTAGTATTTGTCTGTGTTTTATGGTGCTGAAGTGTACTTCCTAAGGGTCTGTTCCAGATACGGGACAGTACCTCTGAAGGCTTCCTGTGGATTGGGATTGGTGGGGTGGGCCTTGAGCTTTGGAGAAGGGGAAAGAGTTTGGGTGTCTTAAGTTACGTTGCATCTCTGTCTGCTGCAGTAAACTTCAAAAAAAAGCTGCATAATTTGGAGACTTCTTTACCAGGGCAGTTTTAAAAATCCAACCCTCTGGTCTGTGGCTCTGGCCTGGCTCCTGTTCTTGGGGTGACTGCTGTGTAAAGTGGTGGTGTCTTAAATGAAAACTTCAGCGTTTGTTTTAATGACTGGTAGTTACTGAGGGAACCCAACCATGAATGCTATCAGAGTTTTAACACTATCTCCTTCTTTTTATTTGTATTTTCTCTAAATGTTGTCCTTAATGTTGTCATGAAAGGAGGAGCCGTAGTACTTTCTATCAATACTGCCTGTTGCCGGCTTGTTCTCTAAAGGCCCTAAGTCTGGATAGGCACACATGTACTTACATGGAGGGCTTGTGCTCTTCCCTGTTGTGCTGCTTAGGACCAACATGTTCACTAATTCTCAACAAGGGGGAGACAAGCAATGGTTTGCTGTTTGGAAATAGCTCAGAGATATGTATCACTTTTAGCCTTCTTTATGCTATTATATTGTACTTTTTGTTTGCTACTTCCAATTTTTTATGCTTGTGTTTTTAATGTTCCTTTGTGGTTACTGGAGGAATCATTTAGGAAATTCTTCCATGCCATAACTGCATTGGGCTCTCCATCTTTCTTTTGAAAGAAAATCTGATATATTCATCACTTCTAGCAAGCAAGTGCTCATTGAGCTCTTAAGACTCTTTTTTCAGAGTAATTGATATGAAGGAAGAAATATACTTGTTTTTCCTTAGGATTTATATTGTGTTCTTTCAGATGGTAATTTTAATTATAAATATATAGAAGGAGTTCCTACTTAAATTCATTTGCACACACTTCAAAAGGCCTGTTATACCCCCGGCTTCAGTCACCATCATCTTTTAGCCCCTTACTGATGTCGTGGCAGTGCTGTGCGCCTCTCCTTAACGTGAGGAAATGTTTGCAATCATTGCCAGTTCCTCACCCCAGAGCTCAGTAACGCAGCGCAGTTGCACATGGCACCGTGTCAGGGAGTCACGGCTCGGGTGGGCAGCCGTGGCACCGGGGAGGAAACGTCCTCCTGGAGTGCAGTCCCTGCTCTGGCCCCGAGTTCTGGGCAGCCCAGCCTGCCCTGGGAGGGGCTGCAGGTGTTTGCTGTCCTGATGGAGACTTAAAACAAGCAAACTATCAAAAACCTAACCCAAAGCAATATAGAGAACTCGCAACAAAACAGAGAGACGAAGAAGGAAAAAACGGAGAAAAAAAGGAAGAGCCTGTGGAGGAGCTGCAGGATTATCCCCGCAGTGCAAAGTGAGCTGTGTGCCTGCACGCACAGCCTTTGTTCTCTGCCTGACTCTGTGTGCGTGTTTATGCATAAACACTTGGGTGGTAATTGCAGGGCCAGCAAAGTGCCAGCGATGCTCAGACTCCATGAAACCCCCGCAGTTTAAGGCGAGCCAAAAGCCGGAGATGACTCAGTATCTAGAACTTCTGGGTTGTTTATAAACATCATATTAAGAACAGTAAAAGTTTCACTTCCATCAAAGCTGCAAATAGTTGCTTGAGCACCCTCTTAATTTTTATCCTCTGCACATACAAAGCATAGTTTTCTTGCAAAAATCAACCTTAAAATAAAAAATTGGCTTGGCAGACCTTCTGTTACCCTTTTTATTAAGCAGGTTTTTTTGCTACTTGAAGGAACTTAAAATACACTTTTTTGTCAGGGTCATGTATGTGTTAAAGCTTAGGAAAGTAACTGTTAGAATTCATGAAAATGCGTGAAGTGAGCAAGGATTGAATTGACTTTGAACACTTTTATTCTAACTTAGTGTATGTTTTTGGTGCAGAATATCTGCCAAGATATCTGGCTGGAAGGAATTAGATTTTATTACTTTTTTCCGCTTTAAACTGAGATATGAGCAAGTCAGTGGATGGAATTGCACTGCTGTGGAATTTTACAGGGGAAGAAGACAGAATGCTGCAATACAAGTTGGAAAGGGTGTTGTACATATTTGTTGTGAGTTTTTAAAGGGGACTTTATCACCTTGGTACATATTCCTTGAGTAAATACCAATTAAAATGGCCTCAAGCACTGGTTTAAAGTGTCTGTATTTCTTATATGTCTTTTTGCTCCCTCTTATTTGCAGGGAGAGCTTACTTTTGGTATTGGAGTATCCTACACAAATTAGTTTAACTTTTTAGTTGTAAGATAACTTAGTTTAAAAAAAAAATCTAGGTAACATATAAGTTACAATTTCTTGGTAGAAATGTGGTTCTCATTTTGGTCTACTCCATGTGAGTGTCAGTGGGATTAGGTTGTATTGCTCTTGATAGGCTCCTGCCACCAGCTGATGAGCTGACAGCGTTGTGGCTGTGATTGTGAACACATGAAGCACTTGCAGATTGTTTGTACAGCTCTGCTGGGGCTACTCGTGAATGGAGGTGTTTTTGGAGAGGAGTTCTAACAAAGAAAGACTTTGTAAGTGGCTGGTAAATTATTCCAGTAATTTTTTAATCCTGACTTTTTCCAGCCAGTTTCTGGTGCAGTTGGAGCCTGTCCCTGGTGGACTCCTGTTGTGGTACACAGGATGCAGGAGTGCTGTCCTTCCCTGCTCCTGCTCAGCTTCCTTATCCCAGTGCTGCCTTCTCTCCCACCCACCTCCTCCTCACGTCCCTGGGCAGCTCCCCAGAATGTTGAGGGAGGAAAGGAACACCCTTCTTTGCAAGGAGGACGGGGAGGAGGAGGGATTTCTGTTTTAACTCATCTGTTGCTGTGGCAGGGCAGTTGTGAGGATGGTGCTATCCCTCAGGGAGTGGTGGGGGCAGAGGCACTGAGGGCTGGGTAAGGCCAGGCTGAACCTGGGCATTACAGTGGGTTTGGAGGGGACACACTTGGGATTGCTGTTTATGTATTGGTAGATCTTGGCTCTGTTTTAGTGCAGTGCTGGGCCTTCCACCTTATTGTACTTACAGGGGGAGCTTCTTAAAAGGGTAGAAAATGCATTTGTGGTCAAAAATGTCATAAAACAAACAGTAAAGGCAACCTAGTTTGTGGGAAGGAGGAAGGAAGGAAAATGTCTGTGTGGAGGTCAGTTGTGTGGGTCTATCAGTACATCACTTGGATGTTCCAGCATGGCACAATAAACACTGGTTTTCCAGGTGTGTTCTTATGTTGGTGTTACTTGAACTCACTGCTGAATGATGAGGTTTGTTCAGTACTTGAACTTGCTTTGAGCAACTGAGGTGGCTTTGCCCGCTGCAGTCATCTTTGTCCACACATGGATGGACAGGAATAGCTCGAAATAGCTTTGAAAATGGGCACTGCCTGCCTGGGGTCTGAGAGCATATTGCTATGCAAACTTGTTTATTGCTTTTAGTAATTGATGGGGGAGAAAACCCATGAGAGGCCCCGAGCTTACCTGTGTGGCAGCACATCTTTTGCTTGTGTGATGTTTTTCCTTTCTGCTGTGTTGTACTATGATTTTGATTTAGTGTTACTAAGTATGAGAATTAATGTAGCATATACTACAGCAGCAGGCTATCCCATTGACATTAATAGAAGCCTTGCTCACAATAGAGCCTGAAAGATGTAATTCCTAGTTATGGGATTTCATTTGAGAGGTAAGAATTCATGCATTCTTATAAAGGCATTTTCTTTTTAAATGTTAAACATGTGAAAAGTATAAAAAAGGAAAACAGAAGTTGGATATAAGCAACTAACAATCACTTTTCATTAACTTAGGTAAAATTAGCATATAGACTAAGTTTGGCTCTCCTTGTCCTAGCATCTTTAATGTAAAGCCTTTTAGAATACACACCAGGGTGTTTTGAGACTGGCTTAAAATGGAGTGGTTTGTCTTGACTGTGAATTAATTTCTCAATGCTTTGGTGGTGCTGTCTGTGTTGCATTGTAGTTTAATTGATGCTCTAGTAAAGTGTGGCTCTAGACTTAATTTTCCTAAAATAAAAGTTCTGCTGAACTTGTTTTCATAAGAGGAGTAGCTTCAATGTTTAAAGTTGTGAAGCACTTGCTTGTGTGAGTTTGCAGTAATGCCACTGTGCAGAGCTGCTCCAGAGCTGCACTGCTGGTACTCTTGTGTGGCACTGAAAGTTGGTCCTGGGAAGAGCAAGTGCAAGTTACACGCACTGTGAGTTCTGTTTTCAGTTTTACTTAAGCCATGTGTGTGTCTTAGCTCTGAGACAGAAGCAGAAATAAACGTTGTGGCAATTTTTTAGGCTTTTCCTCATGAAGGTAAGCAAGACATAGATGTAAAATCCTGAATATTGCTGCAGCCCTGTAGCTTGGCAGCCTAAGTAATCAGCATGGCTGTTTTTCTTATTAATCTGAATTGCCTTTAGCTGTTCCTCTGGCACACCTGTCACCAAGTTCTCTATTGCTAAAGAGTCCTTGTTACTCTCTTTGGTCTTGTGGCCCCTCATCAACTTTAGGACCAGACTGGAATGATATGTGTCCTTAGCAGCTCAGGTCTGAGAGCGCCTCTGTGGTCGTGGAGCAGCTTGTAAATAATACAGTTAGTTGTACAACAGACAGTGGGGCACTGGAGCTGGCCCTTAAATTAGGAACTGAACATCTCCCTGGTTAGGTTATACGTACTGTGGAGAATGCTGATGGGATCCTTACTGCACGGGAACTGGAGGAAAACCAACTTGTGTCAGTTTGGTTCACATGTGGTAAACACAGGCAAGATCATCCTGAACGCTTATTCTTGTGCTGAGAAGTTACCAGATCGTATCTATTTATTTGGCTTAAGCATCATGTTTTTAATCTGTCTCTAAGAAGTCAAATTTGAAAATTTCCGTGGTTGGACTGTGCATCAAAGCACCCAACAAGATGCTTAAATTCTTTGGACTTTCTCTGTCCCTCTGCAAAAATGTGTGCCATTGTTCAAGGCCAGACTTCTCTGGCCTGGACTTAGTCACCAAGTCTTGTTATACTTTTGTCTACTGGAACAAGGAGCTCTCTGTTATCAGCCTTCTTTGCTACAACAGATTGAGCAGGAGTCTGTGGCTTTGCAATTTTCTTTTTCTATGGTAAACTGCCGAGTAGGTAGGGAGTGAACTTGAGTCTTTCACTTGAAGATGTTTGTCCTTTGTCACTGCTGTGGCCCTTGAAGCCCTCCCCAGCATATCAATGTCTCGCTTGAACTGGGGGGACTTTATTCCACTGGCAGGTGCAAAAGTACAGGATGGAAAGTAACCAGTTTTATAATTATATGGGTTTTATGCACCCAAGAGTCTCACCAACCCTTGTGGCCATGAAGTCACACCAGGCATTTCTATAGTTACTGTGCAGTTGATAATAGACGTGTGCTCCCTGCAGGCACTGCTTGGAGGTGGAGCCTTTTTGTGAGTGCGGTCCCAGCTCACAACTTGTGGAGCTGGGATAGAATGGCTGGGCTGCCTGCTTTGTTTAGGAAGCATCATGGCTGGTCTCTGTGTTACTTGCTATTTTTTCTAAGTATTAATTTCATTGTAGGAATATTCCCTGTTAGGAGGGCTGTGCTGACTCTCTGCAGTCCAGGGCCAGACAGCACTTCCTGGCACTGCTGAGGGTTTCATAAACAAGCAGCCCACAGGAGACACTAGCGAGGGTGGATAAATTCAAAGACTGAACTCCTTTCATCTCTGCTTTCGAGTTAAAGCACATTAGGGGAAAGTTCTATTAAGGAATACGTATTGCTGCTGATTGTATTGTTTTTCTTTTGTGGCTTAATTGAGTGCTATATTTTCCAGAGCTGCCAAGGTCTGAGTGCTCGGTTTCAGTATTGAAGAGAAATGATTGAATAATTCAAAACACCAGTAAAAAACCAAACAAACCCAAATTAAACAAAAATCACTAAGGAAAACTTGTTTGCTTCTGTGGCAGAAAAAGTACTGTAATGTTTGGGGTTTTTCTTTCTTAACACATCCACTTCTTGGATGTCTGCATAGGAGAATGGAGTGTCCTTCACTCTATTTTTTTCTTGCTTCTCTGTGTAGCTTTTTACAACTTAGAGCTCAGAGTTGATGGAAACAGTAATCTGAGTTTGCAATTGAGAGCCTATTTCCAAATAGTAATCCAATAGATAGATTTCTGTGGGTGTCACTCTGTGAAGCCTTCAGGGTCAGAATTAGTATCCTGTAGTTTATTTTGTTAGCAAGTGTGTCCTTTAGGGTCTCGTACTGTAGATCTTTGTGAGTGGGCTCAGGAGGGGTGTGGAAATGGTGTTGGAGAGAAAAGCAGGAAAACAAAGATGGAAACACTTTGAGGACATAATGTACTAATTCGTCATGGAAGGACAAGATAAAGAGCTGCCTGGAGTTTGAAGAACACAGCAAACAGGATATAAATGCAGATTAAGTGGAGATGGAACTGAGAAGGGGAGAGCTGAGCTGTAGCTTGGAGAATGGTCTTTGCTGTTGTGTCTACAGATACAGGAAAAAAGCAACCAGCAACTACAGCTGACTTTCCCCTTCAAGTAAAATCCAGTGGGAAACGCTATCTGCTGTGATGCTCAAGTTGGTAACTTTGGGTGGATTTAATATTCAGGGTCAGGGAAGTTGGAAGTGAGGGGGATCCCTCCAGGAAAACCCTCATGTCCTGCCCCAGGTCAGGTCACTTTCTCCAGATTTACAGAGCCTCTTGTTCCCCTGAGTTTGTATATAAACCAGCTTCTCTGCTAAAACTTGTCAACATAATTTTGCCAGGCCCTCTTCTGTCCCTCAGTGCTGTCTGTGAATGTTGCTCTCCTGAGGAACAGAACATCCTGTACCTGGGCTGTGACACTAATGATGCCCCCAGTCTGTTCCTCTGCATGAAGAGGAGGTGTGTGCCTCAGCTGTAGCAGTGTGGTACACTAAGGTTCTTCCATGTCCATGGTGGTTATGGAGGTGTGCTGGGAACTTCTGAGGATATGCCCCACCTTGCAGCTTGGTCCCTGTTCGGCTGTTCTCTCTTTTGGGAGCCTGCTTGGAAACCCTGCTCAGGCTGCACCCTTGGGCAGCAGCCTACAGCACCCTGTGCCTGCATTACAGGAGCCAAGTATGTAGTGTGGCCTGAAATGGAAGTTTCTCCATAAAGGCAGTATTGTATCTGCCATCATGTGGATGCAGAGAACCTCTTGGCTGTACTTGGGTGGCCAGGAGTTTGCACAGCATCCCACCTGACCTTTGTCTGGCTTGTCCAGTGCAGGGCTTCCCACAGAACCCCTGACAGGAGGGACTGGTTCTCTCTGAGGAACTGTGCTCTCTGTCTCCCTAGTGCCTGTCCTGTCTATGTCTTATCTCTTATTCCTGTATGTTTGTCCTACCCAGTGTAAGTCCTGGGCTGAGCTGAATTTCTGCATGTCCTGGGGAGCTCATCAGTGGGAATAAACTTGTGTGGGAGCGGATTGCTGCTGGGGCTTTATCTCTGCATGAGGCAGTGGCGTCTAACGGTCAGACCATAAATAAAACACCCTGTTTGCATGTTAGATGAAGCACATTGGAGTTTTTTATCTAAATAGCTTTTCTGAAAGGAAACTTCTGCTGTGGTGTTTGAGCTCTGTCACAGTGTGGGAAGGGCTGCATGGCTGCAGACACTGCAGCAGGACCCTGGCTCACCTGCTGCACTGCAGCTCATCCTCTTGTGCTGATGGATGTTGTGCCCTTGGAGCTGCCTTGGCACAAACTGGGGGGTGTAAGCATTGTTTGAGCTGTTGACACTGTTCTTATGGGGACCTGGGCAGAATCCTGCACAGGGACTTGTCATTGGTTATTACGCTGGTCACCATGACTTTCTTGTGGGGCCATTTTTTATCAGTAGTTGGTCTGGGCATCATCTGGTGTTTCTCATTTATGGGAGTAGTTGATGCCGGTGGAGTCCTTTAGGAGAGTGTGTGTTGTTGCCACCTACAGAGGTTTGAAATGAGAGACACAAATCCTCTTGCTGTTGCACAGAAGATGTGGAAGTGTCTTTAGCTTGGCTTTACCGTTGTATTTTGATTGTGACTTGGTGAGCTCCGCATTTTGCCAGAGGCACTTTGTGCTAGAAGTTAGTAAGTCTGACCCTTTTCAGAACGTGAAATGATCTGCTGTCACCGGCTCTTGGTGTGTGCTGGAAGCATGAGCTCAAAGGGGGAGTTTTTTTGTGTGTGTATAAGAGAGAACATGTCATGGAAGTTTAAGTGATACAGCAGTGGCCACAGCAGGCTGTGGTTCCTGCCCTAACAGCACAAACTACTGCGGACCCTAAGCCTGGGCATGATTTGTTAGGGGTTTGGGTCCTGGCACAGTAGTGTTCCCCTTAATGAGAGAGGGAGGAAATTACTAGTATTGATCTGGTTTATTCTTCAGCTTTTCATTACACTTGTGTAAAAGCCAACGAGATGGATCAGCTCAGACTTAGGTGTTTAACTTCTGTGACAGTTTAACACTTGCTTGGGATTGTGGTGTCCTGGGTGGCAGTTTGCGCTGCATTTTTTGAGTCCTGATTCAGGACTTGAAGATGGATTGCTCCTGGGTTGAGGGGAAAAATCAAATGAGCTCTGTCCTTGCCAGTATGTGTGCATTTCTTTGTGTCGGGAAATAGTGACTTCACGTGCTAACAGACTGTCCTTTACTCCTTCTAAGAGAAGTTACAAGGTATCTTTTGGAATCTGTTGCAGCTCCGTTACTAAAGATAAAGTAACATAGTGCTCAAAAGGCAGAGTTTGATTAAAACTAATATCTGATTTTATGGCAATATTTAGCCTTCCTGTGGGGGGAAAATATGAACTAAATCATGCCAATGATATGATTCATCTGGTTCTTTTTCCTTCCTCGTTGCACGTGGGCAGTTTGCAGTAATGTTAGTGGAAAGTGTGTAAGATGAATAACTTTATTTTAGAAGTAACCCCACCTTGCTGCCGGGGTCACTGGGGTCCTAGAGGGACATCAGGGAGTATCAGGGTGTTCTGGGACACAGAGTGCTCTTTGGTTAGGTGGATGAGTTTGAGAACAGCCTGGCTGAGAGGAGAATGATGACACTTGTACTGGGTGCTGTCAGGGGCTTGTCACATCTCTGCTAACTGTGGGTGGACACTCCTCCTTCCCCACACCTCATTGTTCCCCCATTGCCAGACTTGGGTCATTAGTATTGTAATGTAGTGAACAATCCTAAAAATGAAGGGACTACACCACGTGTTGTGTTGGCAATGTGCAAATGATGTGGAATCAGTTTTAATCTATTTGACTCTGTCCTCAGCCTCCTAATTGTCTGAGTAAATGATTTTTAATAATTTTACAATTTCTGGATTGTTAGAGATATTAGATACACTTTTGCTGAGGAAAGAAGAGCAATTTCATATCCTAGTTCTCTCTGAAGTTAAGGTAACTGAAGTTCAGCTTTTGCACAGGTAATAGAACTGTGGGGTTTTACTTTTCTGTGGCGGGCCCTCAAAATATTTTCTGGTACAGTTGCAGAGACCTGTGTGACGAACTTCCCCCTGCTAGTAATGGAACTGTTTAACCTGTGTAGCTTTTGTGCTCCCTTGGAAATTGCTCTGTGACCCCTGGCCAGGGAGTTATTGATTGCAAATGCCCAGACACAGAGCAGGGTGGGTGCACAGGCAGTTAGTTGGGATCTGTGTGTAATGAAGACACACAAAATAAGGCATCTCCTGGTATGTAACTCCAGTGGGTTTGACTTGGCTACGTAGGTGCTGGAGGTGTTTTTGCAGAATGTTTCCATATCCTTCAGTTGTTCTGACTGCAGAGCTGTGTCTGATTTGACTGGAGGGTTGCTGTTAAACTGGGTGGTATTCACTGGGTACTGTGCCCACACACGGTTAGTTAGCCAGCTAATGAGCCCTAATTCTGATTTGGCTCCTGGATTTCTTGCAAGTAGGGCTTAAGGCTGCAGGTGATTTAAAGAATTTTTAGGTGTTACATACACAGTGCCAGTATTTCATTTGATTGTGACTTAAAATGATTCTTTAAAGGAAATTTATTATAAATAGCAATTTTGGTTAGGATAATGAAAAATGACTTCCTGCTTTATTGCTGTTTCTTCCTAAATTCCTGCTTTAATTTTTTTATTTTACTTTGCATAATTCCTTACTTTAATTCATAATACTATCTTATGGCCCATATACGTATTTTTTCCAGGGCACTATATTCTGATTCTCTAGGTTTTGATGTTGCTTCAACCACATGAATTATACAACAGTGCAGAGGAAGAACATGTTTAATGAAATACTACAATTTAGCATTTGCTAAAATACAGTTTAGTGTCCCTTACATGAGACTGTTGAGAAACCTGGAGACTTCTGTCTAAATACAGAAGCTAAGCAGTGTTTAAAGACTAACCTCCAGGTGGGCTGATGGAAATAGCCTTGCTGGTCATTTCAGTTCAGGGGTTGTAATTTGTTTAAGGACTTGAAACAAGAATTTTCAGGCTTATAATGTCCAGCCAACTGGTATATTGGCTTAGCCATTCTATTGGTCTGGCCACATCCATGTAATTGTGCCAAGTTACTGCTCAACTTTGTGGTACCAGCCTTTAGATTTCCATCCTGCTTTTAATTCCAGAGAGAGGCTTTCATCTTATGTAAATTTATTAAAAATGCAATCTTTACACCTGGTTCTAAATGCTGATGTCCTTTTTCTCTCCATTGGATTCTTTAGTCTCCCACCACCACATGTAGGCACTTTCTTCCTGTGTCCCTCAACAATAGGGGGAAAATAGCTATAAATATAGATTAGGTCTTCAGCCTTCAGGGTTTTTTATGACTTCCTGCTTGGTTTTTTCCAATGTCTGTGTCTGGGCTTAATTAGGGTATTCCTTGAGCCTGTCAAAGTAGGGTTTAATTGCTATAAAACTTGTGCTTATTTTTAATGTTTCTGAACAGCTGTTACAACAACATTTTTATTATTATTTATAGGCAAATTTAGAAAACAAACCAGTAAATGGCCGCAGACCAGAACTCATGGAATGCAGTATATGTGGCCATGGTGAAAAATACAGGGTGAAAACAAGCCAAGCAGTGGCCATTGAAAATGTGCAGTGTAAGGAGAAGGAAAGAATGACTGGCGTGGAAGCAGAGAGATGGGCCCAGAACGAGAAGCCATCCTTTGGGGTCCATGTCAACGGCGATATCCACGGAGCCTTCCCGGGCACCCAGCACCTGAAACACCCTGGAGACAGGGCAAGAGCACTCTCCCCCAGTCAGGCAGCTGAGCCAAAAAAGTCCTTTGCACAGACCATCAGAAATGGCATCAAACCCCTGCACTATTCACCACCAGAAGCAGCTGCTTCACCGAAAAGAGTATCTGTAGAAGAAAGGACAGATTTGACAAGCAACTCTCACATGCAATGGATGAAAGGTGCTGATCTGCATAACATAGTAAACACTCTGACGACTGGTGCTAGCTGTGTTCACCCAGAAATCCAAGGAAATGTTTCAGTGAAAGAGAACTGCACTTGCAGCATCTCTGAGGAGCCTGAGAAGTCAGTTTTGCAGACAGGTTCCATCTCGGGTTTGCAGGAGAGCTTGTGTTGTCCTCCACTGCCTGAAGGGGAACTGCAGGCAGGGAAGGATGGCTTTAAAGTACCTAATGTGGGGACACAGCCTGGGAATTCCACACTCCAGCCGACTTTCTTGTCCCTGATTAAAACCAGGAATTTAACTGTGGAGCAGGTCGTAGCCATTGAAGCTTTAACTCAGTTATCTGAAGCCCCTTTAGAAACAACTTCGCCAGCTAAAACTGAAGGTTCTGAATGTACAGGAGAAACAACTTCCACCTTGCTCCACCATGCTAAAAGAGATATCTCCTCCTTCACACCTTCTGCACTAAAAGAGATTGAAGATGCTTCCTTCCAGGATGAGCACCAGCTCTTGGCTCACTGCACTCACTCGCAGCAGCAGGTCCCTGATAAGGCGCTGTTATACAATGGCCAAAGCTCAGTTTCTGAACTGCAGTTGTCCTCAAGAGACACCACAACTTCACCTGACTTCTCTTCTGATACAACATCACTTCCAGGGTTTACTACCAAGAAGAATTATCCTCATGATCCAGTTGGGCTTGTACAGTATTGCCATGTTCCATGTGATGCCCAGCAAACAGGGAACAACTTGGAAACTCTTTGCCAATTAGAGCAAAAGCCAACCCGTAATGATTTGAGCTTGGAAGCTGGTTCTTTGATTAAAGAAGGGGGAGTTCATAGCAGGGATGAAGAGGATGTTGCTGCACAACTGACTCAACTGGCAGCACTGATTGAATCAAACCAGGCAAATCCAGAGCAGAAGAATGACATAAAGGCATCACTGATTAATCTAATGTCACACGACAGGCAGCCAAAATACAACCAAGATATACTGCAGAAAAAAGAATCTATGTTTTTTAGGCATAATTACAGTTCCTTACTGTTAAAGCAAAAGCAAGCAACAAGCAAGAAAGGAAATGCCGCGCCATGGAGACCAAGACACAAGAAGAGGCCTCAAGAAGCACGCTATCAGAGCAATCCAAACCAGCTACAGCTGCTGTCATGCCAGCACAGTGAGTTAAAGGACATGTTAATATCGTCCAAACTGCACAAGCTTGGTCAGACCATGCCACAGGACTCCAGAGCAGCTGCATCTGAAAAAAAATCTCCAAGAACCAAAGCACAGAGAGTTGTGGGTCAAAATACTCCAGCATCACAAGAAAAGACTAGATTGTTTCTCCCACAAGCACAGATAAAATTCCACAGGTGTTTACCTGAGGCACCACAAGAGAAAACAAAAGACAAGATGCTTGGCTGTGAAGTGGTGACTGAGCACATGAGAACCACAGGCTCCCGTGCTCCCCCGGCTCCGGAGCCGCTGACAAATGAAGGTGCTGCGCGTGGCCACCAGGGCCACCTGCCCTGCCGCCCTCCTGCTGCTGTTCCACAGCTGAGAGCAGCAGCCTTGGGGAACAGACCAGCTGATAACCTACACATGTTTACAGAAAAATGTAATTCTCAGGTACAGCCAACAGCGACTGGCAGTCAGGCACATCCTCTGCCTCCAACTCTCCCTCCTCAGCCCGACCCGAGAGCTGCCGAGGTGTGTGGTGACAGCCGAGCCCGTGTGCAGCAGGGCAGCCAGGCAGATCCCGCCGTGCTGCCCAGCCCCGGGGCAGGGGCCCAGGGCTCTGCCGAAGCTCTCGGGAACATGGAGTGTGTGGGCGAGGTGACCGTCCTGACATCCACCAGGTTGGGTGCTGACCATGCACAGAGCACGGGCAACTCAGGGTGTTCCCCAGCAAAAAACACACTCAGCAGTTTCCTTGAATCACCTATGAAGTTTCTTGATACCCCTACAAAAAACTTAATAGATACACCTACAAAGAAGGGACAGTCTGAATTGCCAACTTGTGACTGTGTTGGTAAGTGTTCTTGTCAGCTTTTGCCTGTACCTTGCAGAGGGAGGTGTGCTTGTGTTCCCTTTAATGTGAGCACCAGTATGTGACAGTTGTTGCAAAAGCAGCAGTGCTTCACCATTACAAAACAGGAGGACATTATTTTTCCCCTCTCTGCACCTTTGCTTGTTATTCTCTGGATTTGCAAAGCATACCAGAATTGAGTATTTTTGATATTGAAACTGGCAGGTTTAAATCTCTCACTTTAATTTAACTCAGGAGGAAAAGGAGTTTTCCTGTTTGCTGTTCTAACATTGCTCACTTGTGCCTTGCGTGTATTTACCTGCAGTGTATCAGGTTCTGATTTTGCTGGTCTAGAATGAGTTTTTGCCTGAGTGGCCGGGGAAAAATGTCCCCGGATATTGTCACTGTTGCCTAAATGCTGTTAGATAAGCGGGGGGGTTGTTGCTGCTGCCTTAGTCCTGGTGGCCTGGCAGAGGCTGTGCCAGAGGCTGCAGGGCTCGGGGCTGTCACTGGGAGGTGTGTGCAGGACCGGCTCAGCTGAGGCTGTTCCACGCTGCTGTCAGACTGCCCAAGTGCACACATGGAGGGACAAGGCAGAGATTTAACAAACTGTGCACAGGCAGATTGTTCCATCTTTGCTTTCCTGTTCAGAACCAACAGGGTGCTGGTTAAGAGGCCTGGGTTGTATTTTTTGTTCTGTATAATATCACTATCAGTTAATTCCCCCCCCCATTGCCCTTTGTCTAAAATTAATTGTGTTTTCATACGAAAAAGGATAAAAAAGCATATTGAGATTCTTTCTTAGTCAATACTTGCCGGCTCCTGTAATGAAGATTTGTAAAGAATGCAAAATATTGCTATAATTAGGATTACTTTGTAATGTTAAAAAAATACTAGTTGATTAATAGGAGGAAAGAAGAACATAGTATTTTGGCTGGGAGAAAAGCCTCTCATGCTCTTTATTCATTATATTTCAGGGTCAAAGTTGTATTGTAATTTAATTTGGAAGGAGTCTCTAAACCATTTCAAAATTTACTTTTAGTGTGGTAAATAAATTTTATATGTGCCAACTTAGTTTTCTCCACCTGCTTACAGAGCAAATTATAGAGAAAGATGAAGGCCCCTATTACACACACCTTGGGACAGGACCAAGTGTTGCTGCTGTGAGAGAAATAATGGAGAACAGGTGAGGAAAATTCAGCTTTCAGTGCTCATTAATTTTTGACTGTCAAACAGGACAAGTAGAGCTTTCAGCAATGAAGTGCTCGAGGTGCCCACAGGAAGGGCAGGGAGCAGCTGGCACTGACAGGTTTTCTGGTGTCCTGCCTGTGGAGAGCTGTGCCAACCTGCAAAGGCAAAGGTCTCATTAGTGACTAAGTGCACCAGGACTTACATGCAGACCATGTTTTCTTGCCCAAATAGTATTTCCTTGGTGGCAGAAGCTTATCAGAAGAGACATGTCAAAAACCATGACTACTTTGTTCTGTTCTCAGTAAAGTAATAATAAATTGGTGATTTTATTGAAATTTGTCCTGTTTTAAAATGGTCTACAGCAGTTTGTTTTACTCATGAACTCTTTTTAATGCAGGTATGGAGCAAAAGGAAGTGCTGTAAGAATAGAGGTAGTGGTTTATACGGGAAAGGAAGGAAAAAGCTCTCAGGGGTGTCCAATTGCCAAGTGGGTAAGTTTTTGTTAAATCCAAGTTTTGTGTGGCTTTGAAATATCACGTTATGTACAGTCCTTGAATTCAAATATAATCTGATCTTTAATTGATGGAAAAGTCTGCCTGAATGTTGAAACTAAAGAAAGCAGATTTTAAATATCCCTTCTTAATTTAAGGTGTGGTGGTGTTTGTTTTGCTGTGGTTTAATGAATGTGAAAGAGGGGCTCAACAGAGCCAGCAGAGCTGACCCGAGGGTAAGGACACCCTGACTGTGTGGGAGTTGGAGTGTCTTGTGAAATATACATTATTGGGAATTGTGCAGGAGGGAAAAGAGGGGATGGTTGCTTGGGAGACTTGGAAAACTATTGAGTGATGCTTTTTGAGACCCTTCTTAGTTTTGTGAACACCTGAGCTAAAGAGTGTGATGGATGAGGAATTTCAGCCTAAGGAGTTCATTACTGTGTTTGAGCAACTGAACTCAGTATTTGAGAATTTAAGTGTTCTGATGACAGTTTTCATCCAAGTCTTCTCTTGCATTGCTTTATAGGAGCCAGGAAATGAGGTAACAGACACAGGCTCCAGGAGAGAGCTTGGAAAGAATTGATTGTCCCTAATCTGTGCTGAAACCACTGAGGGAGGTAAAAAGTAGACTGGAGGGCTGGTAAACTGAGTTTTGCAAAATAATACAAATTCTGGTGGTTAAAAGAAAGGTGTATTTCTGTATTTGGGAATTTCAGACTTGACTTCTAAAACCATGACAGTAACAAGCAGCTGGTAGGGTGGTTTCTGTAACTAGGTGAGAAAAACAAGGTTATTGCATGTTGTACAGGAGTGAGTTTTTGTGTTAAGTGTTTACTGCTTCTATTTGCAACAGTCAAAATGTGTTTTTCATGATACAGAAACTCCTTTTCAGAAAGGAATCATGTGTGCTTCAGATAATATTTAATAACAAATCCAGTATCCAAGAAAATAGATTGTAAAACTGCTGTCATAAACAACTGACGCAGAAAGAGTGGAAAGGTTTTTCTCAGTGTTTCAGCTAAATGAAACACTCAGTTTGAGCAGAGTGAAACAATTGTGAGCAGTTGGAAGGAAGAAGGCATTTAAAACTAAGTTCTCACCTTGATGTTTCTGTTGTCAGTATGAACATGGTGTCTTGTACAGGCAGAAAGGAGAGTTCCTTGTGTGTGTCCCACGTGTGTTCAGTGGGACAGCCAGAAATCACTGTTCTGCCTGCAGGAGCAGCTGGCTGAGGGCAGGGAGATCTGCTCTCCAGATCTGCTCATTTCTGTATGTAAAATGGTTGCAAGAGTAAGGTTTAACATTCATTTAACTGAAGTTCTGTGGAGCAGTGACTCTTGAGTTCACACCTAAAGAGGATCAGTATTCTGCCAGGTCTGCGCTGGCTTTGTTCAGCACAAGAGAGGAAAGGGAGTCACTGGTACCTCCTGTGTGGAGCTCTCAGCCTGTGTAAAATCCACATTTTGGGCTGGCATTCTTAGGTGTTGCATTAACTTCTCCTTGACAATGCTAATTTTAAACCTTTTACAGAGTGTATTTGGGGTTTGGTGAATTTTGGTGGTGAGGTTTGTTTGCAGGTGTGTGCAAAACACTTGCTGTGCCTTTGGGACCAACAGCCGTGAGGCTCCAGCAGCTGCAGAGACTGTCAGTGGCTCCTTTGCAGTGTCCTCTGGGACAGACCCACTTGTGCCTTGCAGATGGGCTCCTGAGAGCAGTGTGGTGCTGGAGCTCTTCTGAAACAGCGTGATACAAATATGGAATGGACCTGTTCAGCAGATTGAACAGTTTTTCCAAGTGAATTTTCCCTGTTTGCCCTAGATTTTGTCTTACTGGTTCACTGGAAACATTAAGATCAAAGGAGACTTTCTGAAATACCTGTGACCCTGCATTCTTCTGTTACTGACTGCATTCCACCACTGATTCTCTCCTAGGCTGTTCTTAAGTGACTCCAAACATGCTCCTGGTGTGCTGAAAATGTCCTGAGACAGACTCCTTTCCCCCAAAGGAGCTGACGTTCTCTTCCTTAGATTCAGTTTACCATAAACTTGCAGAATCTTTTTCTCATTTACTCTTCTTTTGATCAGCATCTCTTCTGGATTTTTCATGTGTATTCTGGGGTGATACTTTGTCCCTCTGGACATGATCAAGCATGCTGCTATTAGTTCAGCAATTCTGGTACATCCTGCTTAGGGTTTGAAATGTTGTGGCTGCTGTATGTGTGGGCATCTGACACCCACATGGGCTAGAGATGGCTTTTGCTGCAGGAGGCAGCAAGGAGACTGCTTGACCTGGATTTGTTTTCTCATCAAATTCTATTGTCTTGTTTTTATGTCAAAATAGAATTTGGCCCAGATTTCCATTTTGTGGGTATCTGTGGGTGATACCTGTGGGATCGGAGAATAATTTGCAATTCTGAGACAAGCCAAAGTAAATGCACTCTTCTTTCTTTCTTTTCCCTTTGGATTGCTTTTGCTTCGTCCAGGTCATCAGACTTTCCTTTAACATACTATGGAACAAAGCTTTGCAGCACAGCAGTGACTGGCCTGTCGTGTTTTGAAGCCTCTGGACGTTGTGCCAAGTTTCTTGGGCCTCCCCAGTGCTGTGTGACTGGACTTGCTGGTCCCACTGGGCACAGGTGTGTTGTGCTTTGGAGTTTTTCTGCCCTGTCTGACGGTAAATCCCCATGGCCTCGGTTTCTGTGGAGGGGTTGATGCATTTGCTGTTCATGAGGAGTTCACTGTTGACATCACCCTGCAGCACTGAGTCAGGCACGTGTCACTGACCTCAGAGGGAGCGTTAATGTTTCCTGGATTCAATGCTTTTCCTGTGGGTTCCTGCTCCTGGTTTCAGTGGATGTTCACCTGGATCACCCAAGCTATCATTGCTATTTTATGTCTTCATTCAGAGTTGCCATGTGACTTTTAAGCCTCCAGCTCTGAGGAAATATGAGAGAAAAAATGACAGAAGTGGCTGGGTCAGGCCAAGGTTCACCTTGCCAGTATTCCATCTCCAGTGGCCGAGCACTAGCACAGAGGTGTGGGAGTAGGGCACTTACGGCCCAGCAATTCCCAGCTCTGTGGTTCCCTGAGCTGGAGGCAGTGCTTTTGTTTGGCTGCCTTTCGTAAATGTTGTTGTCTTTATTTCTCCTTTTCCTTCCTATTCTCTAACGCTGGGAGTGAAAATGCTGGCACAGTTATTTCAGTCCTGCGCTCTATTCCTGGTAATTCCTGTCAGTAGTTTTTGCTTTGTCACTACTTGAGAGCAGTGATCTGGCACTTTCCTGGTGCTTTCTACAGCTATGCCAGATCCTCATTCCTACATAGTAATGCCCAACTCAGAGTCCATCTCTGTCTAAAGCCAGAATTGTTTCCACAGTGGACAGTAACACGTAACTGCAGTTACTCTGCTGACTCCTCTGCAGGGAGTTTTACCTGTCACTGCCCACTCAGCAGAAGGAGCTCCCCTTCAGTTCTTGGCTTTTATACCTTTTGCAAGTAGTTTAATAAATTCAATTGAGTACTGTTTGCTGGTTTTGGATTTTTTATTTATTACTTGTCAGGTCTTTATTTTCTCAATGTTATATCTGTTAATTAGTAGGCTATATACATTATAAAAAATAGTGGTACGTATAATAAAGATGGATAAAAAACCTCACTACAAATAATTGTAAAATATAGTTAAACTTGAAATTATAGTCCTGTACAGACACAAACCTGAAATCAATTTTGAAATAATGCTTAGCCCCACTGTTCCAATCAAGATTTTCTAGATCATGGAACTAGCAGGAATTTATAGCTGAATGCCAGAAACTAAACTACACCTTTTGGAATGCTGAGTGAGCCTTGGCAGAAAATGGTTCTACAGATGCAGAGATTTTTTCAGTTTGCTAGTTTGAGTTGGGAAAGTAACTGAAATTGGGAATGGAGGAAGTGAGAACTAAAGTTACTCCTGTTTTGGCTCTCTGTGTGTTGTTAGTGTTACCAGAGATGTGATTTATTAAAGAAAATGAGCTTGTTTTCTGTGTCCTACTGGGCAGTGACATGTCAGGAGGTTGTGGTGTGAGGGAGGGGACAGGGAAACTGTCCCATGTTATCTGCAGCATTGAGTGGGGAACTTCTCCAATATATCTGAAGAGGACTTTAAAGTAAATTCTGCTGAACCTGCTGTATCCTGGACACAGGTTTGGAGTAGAATGTGCAGTTCTGTTCTGCTTTAAACAGCTGACTGTACTTGATGCTTTTATCTCATTTATTGAACTGTCTTTATGGTTAAATCATGTTCTCCACAGGATAAGTCTGGAAGGAAATCAATTTTAGCAATGGAGAGGGTGGTTGGTGGGGGGTTTGTTCCCCTTTTTGGACAAGAGTGTATTAGAGCATCTTTCTTGCCTCACTGTTGTAACATGCTCTGTTACTGTGTGTAGCTGTGCAGGCACTATTTTCACTGTTTGCTCAGTACAGGATTGGAGGAGTTTATTTTGGACAAAAACATTTGGAGCATCATCCAAAGTAATGCCATTCTTTTAAGTGCTGCGGTGCTTTGCTTCATGGTTTAGGAAGGAAAAAGTATTTTAATATTGTTTAACATGAAGAATGACTCAAATATTGTAATAGAGTAAAAATGAAAGTACAGTATAATAGCTTTTTTTTTTTACTCTGTTAAGGTAAACAATGTTGTGTATTCTGAAAGAGCAACCACTCAACTTGCCCTTATCACAGATTAAAACAGTGTGAGCCCTGAACAAAGAGTGTGGCATGTCCCTGTCACACCAAGGGCAGCTTTCTGTGGCTGCAGAGGGAACCTGGAGGGGCCTTGTAAGCTGAGCCTGGAATTCTGTCCTCACCTGTGTGGCATTGGTGGAGCTGATTTCCATTTCAATGTCTCCTAGACATGCTGAGAATAACAGGGTATAATATTTTCCAGTGAGAGAGGAATTTAATGGGCTTTAATGTGGGTTAGGGTGAATTCAGTGGAATCCGTTCTGTGACAAGGCACACACTTGTCCTGCTGTGTCACAACATCACCTGCCAGAGCAGCAGGTGTGACCAGCACCTTGCCCTGGGCTGCGTTTGGGGGAAACCACAGCTCAGCAGAGACAGGGCTCCACACAGGGACTCCGGACAAAGGCAAAACCTTGCAGGTTACAAAATGTGGATCCACAGTGTTCCAAATGAGCCTCCCATTTCAGGACATCACAGGGAACAGTTAAATATGGTCTCATTTTCTAATCAACTGCTGATCCCTTGCAAAGGAGATGTTTGTTATTTTACTGAAGAAATTCAGAACGGACTGGAGGGAATACTGCAGTGCAACTGCATGAAGGTGAAAAAAGACTGAAAACACTTTTTTGGGTTCTGTTGGGGTATTTCATCTAGTAATTTATAGTATTGTTTTTAACTCAGTTAAAGTTTAGTGGGCTTTTCTAGTGGTCTGTGGCTTACATCATGTTGAAGGTAACACAACTCTCTGATGATTGTAATCGGAAAGTTAATTTCTCATGCCTGTGGTAATTCACCATCACTGAGCTACTTCCATAAGCCATGTCTGTGCTAACTCAGGCTGCTGAATTCACAGTGGACTTACGCCTTGTTCCAGAGCTCCAGCATTTGGACAGCTGGAGCTGTGATAGTGAAACTTCACTGATGGTTCATGAAAATGTTGTCCCCAGGCTGGGGTACTGTCACAGTCTGATTCCCCAGCTCAGGAAAGCACAGCTGAGAAAGCTGGAGGGGCAATCTCAGCCTGGGAGAAGGCAGGGCTCTGAAGTCTGAAGCTCTGAAGTGGCAGAGAGGTCTGTCATCCCCAGTCTGATCCTGAGTCAGACCTGGAGGGCACTGGCAGGGGGTGAGCTCAGCACAAAGCAAAGGTGAAATCTTTTCTTTTGCATAGTCTGTGATTAAGCTTTCCTTGGAATGGAGTGGGTGATGGAATGCTGCACCAATTTAGAAGTGAGTGGAGAAATGCACAAAAGGCAGTTCCTTGCAGAGCAGGGGGAAGAGTATCCCCTGAGCAGCTGGAAGGGGCCTGGCTGGGCTGAGAAGCATCTCCACACCCCAGTGCCTCTCTTGCTGCACATCCAGAGACAACTGCCAGTAGGAACTCCGGGTCAGGATAAGGCTGGACTGTCTGCTCCTCTCACCTCATCCTGTTCTTGTATTCTTCAATTTTCAGCATCCCTTTTTGTCTCATCACTATCCTTTTGTGCAAGGGTGTGACAAATCCAACCTTTCCTCTTGTTTATCCCACACCTAGTTGCTAAATTGCTGGAGCAAATTCTGCTGCCTGTGGCATCCCTTCAGTAACGTTGCTGTAGCTTTTGGGTTGTGCTTTCTGCTAAGAAAATTGGGTAAGCCCAGACCTTTGTGGCTGGTAGAAAGAGTGTTTCAGGTGTGGGATGTTGCTGTAATAACTGATTGTGTTTGTGTCTGAGCTTGGGCTCACCTTGAGGGCCCTGCCACTTTAGAATATCTGGGCAAGCTGATAGAATCAATTCCCTGAGCTACTGCCTTCCTTTGGGTGTGTCCAACAAGGACAGTGGAGAATGTGGCACTCATGGGGGCACAACTACAGTGCCTGAGGGTTTGAGAACTATCCAAATGAGTGTCCTGCCCAAATCAGCCACCTCCGGGGTGACCCTGGTGCTGCTGTGTCCACGAGAAGCTTTTTGGGAGGAGGTGTCTGTTTACTGTGTCCCAGACATGGGTGTGTTGGCACAGCTGAGGGAATGGGCAGCGTGTGACTCTATGCCAGTTCTTGTGAGTGCACAGCAGGGCTGATGGGGGCTGATGGAGCATTGTGCAGGAGTTTGTTTGGTTTTCTTGCTTTCCAGAAGTGCAGTTCAAACAGATTATTTATTGTTAATGTGCGAGTCTTGGTGTCTACTTAGTACTGATGACATCTAGTGCTGGCTGGAGTGAGGTCAGGGCTAATCTGGCCCTGCACATCTGCAACAAGCTGCCCATGGCACCACAGAATCATTTAGGCTGAAAAGGATCTCTGGGATGGAGCCCAGCCAGTAACCCAGCACTGCCCAGGCCACCACACACTGCAGTTGGGCACCTTTGAGATCCTCCAGGGATGCCCTGGGCAGCTGTGCCAACCCTTGGCAGCCGTTTCTGTGAAGGATTTTTTCCTAACACCCAATCTAAACCTTCCCTACAGGAACTTGAGGTGGGTTTCTCCTGTCGTATTGCTTGTTGCATGTAACTGTTACATAATGCTGCACAAACTTATTACAAGTCTGTTTTGTTGATTATGTTACTTCCCTGCGTGAGTCATTCAGGAGTCATGGTTAGCCTGTGTGGAAAAGTTTTTATTTTCCTGTTCTAAAAACCCAGCTTTAAAGTTCATCTGCTTACCAAATGCTTACTTTCTCATTCCTTTTAAATCCATTAGGGACTAAAATTAAATAAACTGAAGTATTAAATTATTTACTTTATCACTGTTGCTAACTACATCACAGAAATCATGAGTAATACCCAAACCCTTCGGATCTGACATGTGTCAGCTCATCTGTGCCTTGTTCCCAGTCTGGGAAAACACTCCAGAGTTCAGCTGTCCTGATCAAAAGTGCTTTTCTGTTTGTGAGTGTGGCATTGCTGTGGGTTTATTATTCCACAGCAGAGGCTCAGTTTGGCTGCTCTGAGGATGTCGGGGCTGGCCTGGGAAGGCATCGCTTCCTCTGGGAAGGCAGACTCGAGCTCTGCCTGCACTGGCCCTGCCATGATGGGTGGTGACAGGGGAGAGCACTGCCTGATCCCTGGGGACAGGGGGACAGGTGAGGGTCTGATGGAACCTGACCCAGAGAAAGAAAATTCAGACATTTAATAAATCCATTAACTGCCTTGGGAGCCTGAAAAGTGATGGATTGTGGAATGTTTTTGGGTCTAAGAAGAGTATTGCACTGTCTCTACAGTGAAGCAAGTCCCAACTACATTTAACTTCAGCAAAGTGTGGTCTTTCTTTAGGGGAAACTGTGAATTTCCTTTGTATTGGTTTGTTTTTCCTGGACTGTGGGTTTCCAGTTTAGAGTTGCATGGAACTTGAAAGGGTGACATGACATGGGGCAGTAACACTGTACATTAACACTGTTATTGGAGTTAGTGTAGAAATGAGAAGAAAAGCATCACTTCACATTAAGTAACAAAAAAAATTAAGGTGTTCTGACTAGGAACTGCAGTTATTCCTATCAGTGCATCAGCCATAACAGAGTTGGATTATTTTTTTTTTTAATAAAACTTACTGAAGTGTTGGTGAGTCACCACCAAGACTCCCTTTGAAGAATAGTGTACCAGGCATTACTCAGCAAGCCTGAGGCTGATTGTGAGACTGCACAATTGACTTTAGAAGGGTGACACTTCTCCTTTTGGCACAAAGGAACTTCAGCTTGTTCTTCCTGGAGCCTCCACTGCCTGCCACGTTTGAAGCTCCACACTGGAGTGGTGGCACCTCTGCTGGAAGCCTTGCACAGGCTGTGCTGGCTGAAAAATGTTGGAAGAATAAATAACAGTATTTCTATTTCAAAGACTGTGTGCCATTATTACCAACTTTAATGCATTTTTGGGTGCCTTAAATAAATCTCATTCAGATTGTGCCAAAACCCTAAATATGTGGGAATAGGACTGTTTATTCTTTGGTAATTTCTGCCCCTTTGTAGTCAGTGGTGACCTGTGCTGTTCCATACTGGTTAGTGTGTGTGTTTGAGGCACAAGCTTGACAAATATTGCTTTGTGTATCAGACAGGCTTGTAAAAGCTTCTCCACTCTTAAGAGCTTAAGAGCTTTGTAGGCAGTCCTGTTGTATGTTCTGACAAATCCCACTGCTTCCTTCACTGAGAACACGATCTATTGCCATTGCTTTCTTGTCTTTCTTTGCAAGGTGGAAACCATCTTGGGTACTGATCTGGAACACTGGTGGCTGTCCTAACACGTGTGCCTTTGGGGTTTGCTTTCATGTCTTCTGGGGTTTGGCACTGTTTTCTGCCTTACTTCAAGGTACCTGTCAGGTTTTCAGTGCGTCTGCTGTCTTGGGATTGTCTCCTTTTAGAGGTTATTTTCCTTTTAAAGCGTCTCCTCCTCCTCCTGTGAAATGTACTGCAGGTAAGAAAGCAGCCTCAAACCATGTCCCACACAGATGGGTGTGTGATGCTGTCCTGGTCCTGCCTGCAGATGGACAGTCTTTGGGCAGCAGTATTTTCTGCTTTTCCAGGCCTTTAGTGGCCCAGAGAAGAGCAGCTCCTGAGGTGCTCCCTGTGGTTGTTGCAGGTGATCCGAAGGAGCAGCGACGAGGAGAAGCTGCTGTGCTTGGTGCGTCAGCGAGCAGGACACCACTGCCAGACAGCCGTGATTGTGATCCTGATCCTGGCCTGGGAGGGCATCCCTCACCTGCTGGCGGACACGCTGTACAAGGAGCTGACGCAGAGCCTGCGCAAGTACGGCTGTCCCACCAGCCGCCGGTGCGCGCTCAACGAGGAGTGAGTCACGGCAGCGCCTCGGGAGCCTCTGCGGGACTAACAGAGCTCACCTGGAACCCAGGGGCACGGCCTTCCCGGGGACTAACAGAGCTCACCTGGAGTCCAGGGGCACAGCCTTCCTGGGGGCTAACAGAGCTCACCTGGAACCCAGGGGCACAGCCTTCCCGGGGACTAACAGAGCTCACCTGGAATCCAGGGGCGCACAGCCTTCCTGGCCTCTTCCCTCTCTGCAGGGAGTAACAGGGCACCTGGGGCAGGGGGCACAGAGAGCCCAGGGTCACAGCCTTCCTGGGAAAAAGGCTCTGAGTGGGTGTTAATTGCCATGGCCGAGGAACTGGGTGGCAGTGAGGTCCCCTCCTGCCTCTGTGCACACTGTGCAGGGACAGCTGGTGTGCCCTGTGCACAACCCACCAGGCCAAGGGCTGCCCAGAACTCTGAAAACAGATGTGAGGCTGAACACAAAAACCAGGATCTTCCTCTCAGAGCCTGAGAGGAATTGAGTTTGTTTATTAAGAGAATGCATTGCAACTGCAGTGCTGCCTTTGTGCTGGCTCCTGTGTAGCCCACATTTTACAGACTCTCATGGCTGTACAGGGACCTGAATCCAATGCTTGTGTTGTTAAAGGGTCCACTGGGAAGGTCAGATCAATCTGGAGTTAATTGTATTGCTGCACATAACACAATAACTATTGGATTTGGAAGTGACCTATTTGCAGGGCTATTTTCCTGAATAAAAATCCTATCCAGCAGCACAGGTGTATATCTATAGCCCAACTACTTATATTTGTTTCCTGGAATTGGGTCTTGGGGGAGTTGAGTGAGACTGTCTCCATGGGGAGAAAAGCCAGCCCTCTGCAGATGAATATTTTATAGCAGAAAGCATCTGCTTAAGCCATGTGTTTTATCAGTTCCTCTGTATTATAAAAAAACCAGCAAATAGCCCAGACCCGGGAGCTGTGTCCCCAGCTGCTCTGATGTCTCCATTTCCTTTCACAGCCGTACCTGTGCATGTCAAGGACACGACCCAGAAACGTGTGGAGCGTCCTTCTCGTTTGGCTGTTCATGGAGTATGTACTTCAATGGCTGCAAGTTTGCCAGGAGCAAAAACCCCAGGAAATTTAGGCTTCTCACTGATGACCCTAAACAAGTAAGACTTCTTAATTTCATTTTCTTTCTGCCCAGATACCTATTCTGACGATTTCCAGAGTGCGTGGATCTCCTTCCCTCACACGTGTGCAGAGCTCATCACAGACAGACACAAGGGAATTTTTGTGACTGTATATGCATTTAGAATCATCATTCCGCTGTATGAAAACTCAGTGTCACTTCCTGTGTATTTCAGTACCCTCAAGTTACCCTTTTCTGCATGGCTTTTCAGCGCACTGTAAAACCTGTGTGACATGTTAATACTTTGTCAGTGTAGAATGCAGCTGAAGGGTTTTTCCTAAGCCCGTAGCTCAGACATACAGGCCTTCTGCCTTGACACAGAAAATGTTGTGCTTTGGGATTGCACTGCTGTCCTGCTTTTGTGTGACCAGCTGACATCCCGGACTTCCCTCTCTCACCAAGAACAAACTGGTTTGTTCTGTGAACAACATGTTTAAGCAGTGTTGAAGGCATGAACACACTAAAATGTGGTGCAGTGTAATGATTCTGTTAATTGCTGGTTATGACTGTTAGTGATGCCATAAAGGTGAGGTAGCACAGAAAATGATGGATTAGGTCAAGTAAAAACCTCTAAAAAACCCAAGCACATCAGTTTTTTACATTGGAAATACTTTAATGAAGGAGGAATAAAGGTGTTGTGAGCTGATAATCCAAAGTGCCTTTTGTTCTGTGTCTAACTCCACTTCCCTGTTGAGCTCCCAGTACCCCAGTGGCACACAGAGACACCATTGGGCACTGGGGTACCGAGTTCCCTGCTGGGGTTTCCCTGCCAGCCTCTGTACACAACATGTGCATCCCTGTTCACTGGAGGGTCCTGATGGCTTTAATTAGCTGGGGAACCTCGATGTGCACTGATGAAGTACAGGCTGTGCCAGCTCTCCTGGGACTCTCTTGGTCAGGATGTAATTTTCTGGTTCTGTGTGGAGCATGCTCCTTGATGTACCAGAAATGACCCAGAAATTAGTTCCCACATGTTGGGGTTCGTTGCTGTGGCAGATACCCTTCGTTGTTACTTGGTTGATTCATATTTAACAGTTTTGATGTTTTGGTCATGCAAAAGTAGATGTTCATGGTTAGTGGCAAAGGGCAGCAGAACAGAAGAGACTGACCTGTCAGGTGTCTCTGAGCTGGCTGAGATGCCTCTCCAGCAATCTGCAGTGCTGAATGTTGCCTTTCTCTGCAGGAGGAACTTCTTGAAAACAACCTGCAAACGTTGGCTACTGATGTGGCTCCAGTTTATAAGAAGCTTGCCCCAGAAGCTTTCCAGAACCAGGTAGGTCTGTGACACTCCATGTGGCCTCAAAGCCAGAGGCAGCCCCAGAGCTGTGGGGCTGCTGCTCCTGGCGGCTGCTGCGTATGTCAGGTTTAAGGTACTGTACCTCCTTATCTGAACTGCTGGTACAGAGCCCTGAGCTGGGCACGTGTGAAAAGGCTTAGAGACAGTGCTGTAACTGAGATGGGTTTACTCTGTGAAGGCACTTTGACTGACTGACATCAGCCAGCAGTGCTCCACCTTCCGTAGTGCTTTCCCGTGGAGTCTCTGTCCAAGGTGGCACCAGGGGTTCCCTTTCAGTGCCTGCAGTTCCTTTTCCTTGCAGGTGGAGAACGAGCACATGGGCCCCGACTGCCGGCTGGGCTCCAAGGACGGCCGGCCCTTCTCGGGGGTCACAGCCTGCATCGACTTCTGTGCCCACGCCCACAAGGACACCCACAACATGCACAACGGCAGCACCGTGGTACGTGTGGGGACACGGGGGCCTGAGAGCCCGTCCTGCTGGGGCTGGATCAGTTGGGTGTTACTCCTCTGTGTGGTTTTTAGCAGTTGAGGACAAGCTCAAAGCGGCAAAGATAAAACTGGCAGTGTTCTCTGGGCAGTTGGAGCATTGAAGTGTTCCAGATAATGAGGGTGACGTCTTGTACAGCAGTGCAGGTAACACTCAAGAGTAGCCTCAGCCAAAGGATGCATATCCAGAAAAAGATCTAAAATCTCTGCTTAGAAATGGTCTCTTTTAAAATTTGGAAATGTAAATCAAATGAGTGTGGCTGTGATTCAACAAAATGTTGCATTTACACTGTTACCACTGAGCTTTTGTATATAACAGCAGTGAAATGACTTACAGCTGTTTAATGTTAATTGTGTGCTTGTAGGGTGGGCAAGTGGATGGCTGTTATTTTTGCCAGCACTGAATGCCATTTGTGCAGAAATTCTGTACAAGAACCTTGCAAAATTGCTCCTGAAGTAATTCCACGCCTTTGAAAGTGAGGCCTCCTTGTCTGATGAACTGCATGATATGCTTTGTGATGAAATTCAATTTAGGTGTTCTGAAAATAGAGTTTAAGTGCTCCATTGCCTCTTAAGTTAAAGACAAAATTCAATGGAAACCAGGTCCTTTACTCATTCTACCACACTGGAGCCCAGAAAAGTCATCAGTTTTGGCCAGAAGCAGCTGGAGGGATAAATAAACCATTTTTGAGGAATGTCTTGAGGAGCAGTTATACGGGTGCATTTGTCTGTCACCACCAGATGACATTTCAGCTTCAGATTGTCCTTGCTGGTGTTGGTACCTTATGGATTGTAGGTGCTGTGTCTGCAAGTCTATGAAGTCTCAGGAGCAGGGAGCTCTGCAGCTCGTGTTGGGCACAGCTCAGCACTGGTGTTCTAACAAGTCCTGCAGAACATGAGCAGATCACCCTGAGTGCTGAAGGCTGTGCCTTGCAAGCTGGTTTTCAGTGGGTGGCTCACTCACAAGTGACTCCTGCACACCAGAGATGTGATTTCTTCTTGTAAATCACCAGGTCACTCACACAGCTCTGACCACTTTTGTCTAAGATGCAGTGTGTAGTAAACACCTGGGGTGACAGCTCACATAGATTGTCACTCTGTTCATTACCACAAGATCAGATTATTTGCACTGCCTTAAAAACCTCAAGCATCCATGACTTACTGTTTTACTCTTGTATTTTGATTTAACTGCTCATCCTCTCCTTTCAAAGTCTGTACACTGTGCCTGTCACCTTTTGTGTCATCATTAGTGTTGGTAAGATTTCTTCCCCCTCATTATCCCAACACAAAATGTTCACTTAGAAAACCTAAAACTCTAGACTGAAACAGTTAAAGTACATACCTTGTAAAAATTGCCGTTGGCTGTGTTGGTGTAAGTGACACCTTTTTGTGTTGTCCCCTCTTCTTGGTGATTGCTTTTAGCATAAGAGTGAAAGGAGTCTGCACAGGGCACCCACAGTAAAGGAAAACCAGAGTCTACTCAAATTATTTGAACCAGACACAGACCTGAGTTCAGTGAAACCCTTAACTCTCTCCTCGTCATTAACCTCATTTTACTGCACACTTGAAATTATGTTCTCATGACCTGCCAATGATTTCCTTGCACTGCCAGAATTTCAGCAAAGCAGTCCTGGATTTTTCTAGGTATGTGTTTGATCAGCTGCATTATTTGCATGTGACTCTGTCAGGCTGTTATTCAGCAGTGGGGGAGTCTTGGAAATGCCTTCGGTAGATACAGGAGAGAATAGTACACCTTCACTTACCCAAACTGACTGGTCACTGCCACTGGAGATCTGGGTTACCGAACAGCAGCCCTGGCCAGCAGTCACACCCTGACTTTGGCAGAGCTGCTTTTGGCACCAAGCTACAATTAAAACTCCTGTTCCCAGCTTGCCCTGAATGGAATGAGCACACTTGACACTTCGACAGAAAAGTAAACTCACGTGCTTGTCTGAAAGAAGCAGAAGTGATTTCTGCCAGTGAATTGTTTTTTTGAGAACCTTTAAGGGAATAAATCTACCCTCCGTTTTTACTCAGAAGTTTGTCACCTCAATGTTCTCCTAAGGCCACTGATGTTACAGCTGCAAGGTTCCTTGTGGATATGAATTTAAATGAACAGCACAGATAAAAGATTTAGTTATTAATGGAGTCTGTGAAAGGGAAGGTCCCGTGTTTGTTTCTTGGATTAGTTGTGAGGGATCACATTCCTCATACCTGTGGGACTGCACTGAAGTCAGCAGTGAGGGGTTTGACAGTGACCTGGGCACAAAGGCTGTGCAAGGCCTCGCTGGTTCTGCAGCCTGTGCCTGTTCCTCATCCCTGGGGGCTGAGGAAGGGGGGACCAGCCGCAGCTGTGGGCAGTCCCTGGTGCCACACAGTCTGCAGCAGGCACTGGGAAGAAGGGGATGAAGGTAAATCTGCTTCAAGGGCAGCTGCAATACCTCATTTATTAATGGCAGCAGAACGAAGTAGTGGCAATCAGCAGTCCATCCACAAACTGTTTCTGCCTTGTCTAAAAGCCCAAGCCTCTGCTTTTCTCATCCCTTGGTGTAATTCCATAGGACAGCTCATTGTGTGGCATGTGGCTCCAGGCCCTGGCAGCAGCTGACAGGATGTCTCTGCACAGTTACACCACATTCCCTTCAGATAATAAACCTGGCTGGTAAGGGAAGGGCAGTCACCAGCTTTTTATATTGTGGAGATGAAGAAACATTGGAAGTTGCCTTGGTAACCTGGGAACTCCCAGAGAGGGGCTCAAGTGTGCTGTCCCTGTGTCACCTGGCACTGCCTGCGGGGCACCAAGTGCTCAAGAGGAACATGTTTGTGTTCCCTTCTCTGACTGGGACCTGCACACTCTTGTCTGGGACAGACCCAGTTTGTCTCTGCTGCAGGGGGGGAGCCCAGAGGTTTGTGTGTGTCCTGACCCCCAGCTGCACGGGGAAGGTGTGTGTAGGTTTAGAAAAGCTGTTTGACTGCTCTGCTGAAACAGAGTGAATTTAAAACATCTGTTCTTGCAACACAGTGGAAAAGGCTCCCTCATTCTCCATGTGAGGTTCAAGAGGACAAAGGCAGATCAAAGGGCTCAGAGTAATGCCCTGGGAGCTCTTTGGCTACAGATGTTTCTCTGGAGGGAATTGCCTTGAGTTCCTGGTGCATTTTAAGTCTAAAAGAAATGAATCAAGTTTTACAAATGGGCAAGTTTTACCATGACATCACTAAACCCAAACCAGGTAATGGGTTTGATCACCACATACACTGGAAACCTAAACAAACCACTGGGCTGACGTTTGCTTTGGCCTTTGAGCATCCTGGATGGTTTTGCTGCATGTTCTGGAAAAAGCAGAGTAGCAGGATATGGAGCTTCACCCTGTCAATGGCCTTTAACAGAGCTGATGGTTTTCTCATGTTTGGGTTGAATTTTGGTCAGTTTTGTAGCACAGTGTCAGTACCAATGGAAAATGTTGCTCTTGACTTCCCAGCAAAAGCTTCTCTTTGTTTCTTAGTGGAATGTTTTGCACAGATGTGAATAATGGAATAGTTTTTTTGAGCAGGTATTTCTCATTTTGTGGATCACCACCTTCATCTGTGAGTTGCTGGCTTATATTAGAGCCTTAATGTACAGGTGGCTTCTCATAACATGGAGTTTTCAATTACCCCTTTGCTGTTGTGTCCTCACTTTTATGTTAAAATGTATTTTGGGGGCACTGACCTGGAGATTCTGCATATACCACTATTAAAAGTGGTGTTGTGGCACTAAGGCTGTGGGTGTACTGATGTTCAGGATTTTAACTATTTTGGATATACATTAGTTTCTTAGGTATTCCAACTTAGTGTTTAATATGTGCTGTGTTGGAGTTGACCATACTTCCACTACAGTTCTCTCAGTGTATTACAGCCCCTACCTTATTGAGTTCCTCAGAACACTTCTTCAGCTTTCCTGCTCCAAAGTGGATGTTTGCTTTTGCATGGAAATTTAAAACAGTAAATGGGATGAGTGTCCCAGTCTTCACAATAATCAAGACTGTGGATTGAATCTTCAAGGCACTGCTCAGACCGGTTCATGGGCTGGACAGGGTATCCCAAAGGGCATGTGGGAGTTGCCCAGTTTGTGATGAGGACAGGTGGGAGCCAGGCCCCTCCACACTCATTTTATTTCTGCTTTTGGCTTTCATTTACAAGGGGAGGATGTGCTGGGCTGTCTGAGAACACCAGGCATGTGTCACTGTGCTCTCTGTATGTCCAACCCTTCACGAATAACTTGGAGCCTGCTGACAAACTTCAACCAGATTTCACTGGATTTGGCAGAAACTGAACTGTCCATGGAGATTTCACCCGTGTTCCAAATTGTTCAATGTCCCCGTTGAGTGAGGAGGGGGTTTGGGTGCCAGCAGGGGTTGGGAGCAGGGGTAATGGGGCTGGGGGTGTGGGAGTCTGTAGGATGCTCACAGAACAACTTGTTGTTTTTCCTAAGTTTCCCTCTTGTCCCAAGGCTGCCCTGGAGGTGAGTACACATGGAGCCACTGCTTCCTGCCCTGGAGCCCTGCCTTCATCCTGCTCCCAGGTTCCCCCCTTTGCTGCTCTGCGACTGCCAAGCTTTGCCTGGAGCTGTGGGTGCAGCCTCCAGCCTCCTGAGCCAGGGCTCCTGGTTTGTGATTGTCATTTGGTCACTCCAGGAGTAATTGTGTGATGCCTCTATGCAAAAGCCATGCTATAAAATAAACAATGCTTTGTTCCCCCCCTCCCAAATGGTAGCAGTTCTCCCCTAGGATCTTTGCTATGGTGACAGGATTTCAGGAAATGGATTGACTGTTTAGGACAGGCATTGCATTCGGCCTGCACTGGTGGGATGATGTCTCCATTTAGGGGGTATCATCCCATCCTTGGATGCAGCTCCTTGTTGCTTTGTGTGTGTAGTTAGTGACTCCTGTGAAACAGCAGCTTCCCTAAGCTGTGACAGGGACAGGCAGAGGAATGTCACTGACAGAGGTAGGGAGGGTGACTCTGTACATGTGTTTATCCCTTGGGAATGACATCAGGAATAGTACTGCTGGTCCTAGTGCTGCTTTCACGGGGTAGGGTTCGTGTTAGGAACAGCTGGAGCTCCAGGAGTGCTGGAAGTGTTCAGCATTTAGAATTAGGATACAAAAACTGTGTTGCTATGTTTGAATATTGGTTAATATTGCTGATGTGCCCTTACCAACCTGGATGTAACCAGGACTCTCTTCTGGGCCCCAGGATCTTTCAGCCCAGAGATGAATGACAGGGAATGGGGCAGTGCCTAAGGGAACACTTCCTGTGTCCTGTGGTTTAATTACAGCAGGGTGTTAATTTAAGGAAGTGTTGAGAGAGGGAGGGAATTAGAGCTGAGAGCTGCTAAAAATATGACAATACAAATAACTGCTTGTGGTGGGGGCTTTTTCACTTGCCAGTCAAAACCAAAGCCAATTCTAGATCACAAAAAACTTCTTGTTCAATCCAAAGGTAATTGAATAATAAATGAATCTGATCATCCAAGATGTACAATTGGAATGATTACGAACTTAACTCTCTGGTTACAGCTGAGATTGTTTACCAAGATTGGCATTTATTTGTGGACAGTGCAAGTTGAATCCAGGTTTCATTTTCCCTGCCCAAGGCGTGTGCCCTGATGTTGTGTGTGGCCATAGATCAAACCAAAGCTGGCAGCTGTTTGCACCCGAGAGCAGAGGGGCTGTCCCTGGGCTGGCCCTGCTGGGTGGATGTGGCCGCCTGTAACTGTCCCTGTCCCGCCAGGTGTGTACCCTGACCAAGGAGGACAACCGGAGCGTGGGGGTCATTCCCAGCGATGAGCAGCTCCATGTGCTGCCTCTGTACAAAATCTCCCAAACAGATGAGTTCGGTACCGAGGAGGGGCTGGAAGCCAAGATCAAAGCCGGAGCCATCCAGGTGCTCACAGCGTTCCCCAGGGAGGTGCGGATGTTGGCTGAGCCGCTCAGAGCCACCAAGAAAAAGAAACCAGACACGAGGAGGACCCCTGCTGAAAAACAGCCATTAACGGATAAAAAATACTCAACCCCAGTGAAGCTGAAAACTGAAGCCCCAGAAGATCCTGGCAACACTCTGCAGTGTTCAGGTGAGTGTTGCTTCTTGTGTGTTGGCCTTTGTTAGAGCTGTGCCTGGGCTGAGCTGTGTGGAGCTGCCTGGGGTCAGATTTCACACCTGCACAGGGCAGAACTGCGGTATGGGACTGGGCAGGAGTGAGAAAGAAAAGGGAAGGAAGAGCTGGAAGAAGCCATGGACTTGAATTGTCTCCTTAAGCAGGGGAAAAACAAAAGGAATTCAAGCACAAGCACAGTGGTTTTAGGAAGAAGATAGGGAAATGGGCCAACCTGCTGTAATTTTAATTTTATTTAATGAGACATCCAGATATATGTAGGAATAAGTTCAATAGATTTTGGGAGATAATATATAAAAAACAAAAGTCCATTTGTCATGCTTCTGTAATGGCCCCAGGCACTCTCTGCCCCAGCAGGGGGGTCAGGGCAACTGATGAACAACAAAGGCAGTGTTACTGACAGCCCTCGGACACTGGACACTCAGTTACTCCACATACATGTTTGCAGACACAGCAGCTCCGTGCTCCAGGAGCACTGGAGGGCTGTGAGTCAGGAAGGAATTCTGAAATTGTTCACGCACACTGCAACAGGTATACTGCCCTCCTACTTGTGACACTGTAGTTACAGCACCCCTGAAAACCTTCACAAACGGTGCGGTAGCCAGGGGTTTGCCTTATGCCTTGGGAAAACAGAGCTTCATTCTTTGAACACGCAAAAATAATAAAATAACTGTGTAAACAAGCCAACTTACAAAAATACCTCAAGTCCAAACAAATGATGTGAAGTAATTTAAAAGGGCTGCTGATTAACACAGGCCACGAAGTGAGGAAGAAAGACTTTATGAGGGAGGAAGTTGTTCAGGGATGGACAAACAAGACTGGGACTGGGGTATTTACCTCCTCTCAAGTGCGGGGTTTGCGAGTGCAGTCCCACCACGTGGATGTGAGCTGCCTGTGGGAGCAGTTCCCAAAGGCTCCCTTCCCTGCGCAGCAGTGGCAGAGGAAGGGCAGCTTGCCAAGGGCTGTTAGGTTTTAGTTGGATTATAGGTCAGACTAGATGATCTTCAAGGTCTTTTCCAACCTTATCAACACTGTGACACTAATTCAAAATTAGTGTGAAGTGTGCATTAAAGACAGAGGCATTGCTTTCTCCCTTGCATAGTCCTGTCTTCTAACCACAATATTCTGGACAAATAAACATCAGAGATGGGAAGATTATTTTTTGTCCCCGTAAATACCAGCAGATCTTCCTGGCCTGTATCGGATAGAACAGGAGAGGAGCCCCCTGCTTAGGGATGGTTTCTCAGGTGGCCCCAGCAGAGCAGTGCCCACTTCAGCCAACACTTCTCAGCAGAGCTGCACCGGACTCTGGCCAGGAGGTGCCACCTTCTCTGACCCATTGCAGCCCCCCCCGCCCTTCGAGGCAAATTAACTTCTCCTAATCTCTGCTACTCTGCCCTGCAGAGCAAGGAGCCTCTGGCAAGAGATGGGGCTTCTGCTGGAGCCACAGCCATTGGGAGTGCTGTGCATTGTTAAGGGTCTTTTCACAGAACGCAGGTGTCTTCAGAAGTGATGGACAGCACAATTCTCAAATACTGTGTTTAAAATCTGGGGGAAGGCCAAAATTTATTTACATTAAATGCTTTGTGTTTGAGTTCTTAGCAAAGGTTTTTAAAGAGTTGCTGCAGCTTCCTTATGTCCCACTTCAGCTTCTGTTTTTGTATATTAACTATTGTGTCCCTAATTTATCCCACTTTGACTTTTTGCATTCCCGTTGGAGGAATGTTTTGTAATCCATTACTATTTATAAACTCTTAGAGGAGAGTAGAAGAGAGACCTGCAGCAGGGCTGGGCACTGACAAGGCTGAAGCTGTGTCTGCACAGAGCGGCAGGGCTCGGGGGCCACTGGGTGGGCTCAGGGGCCCTTGGATGGGAGTCACACGAGCCAGGTTTGCAAGGGGGGGTTGCTTGGAGCGTCTTTCCAGGTCTGTTTTGTAAAAGGCAGTTCTGAGTTGCTGTTGCAGTGCAGGAGTGGTTGTAATTCAGTAACTGTTTTGGCTGCAGCAGAGCCATAAACACACTTCCCTTCCATCATCGTAGGGGGTTAAGGCAGCCTGGAATTCCAACTGATTCAGACATAATTTCAGATGGGTTGAATTTCATCAGTTTTGTAAAAACTGAAGGCCAGCAGTCACTTGTGTTGGACTGGGCTGTGTGAATCAGGACTCAGTGGTTATTTCATTTCATCTGTTTGTTTTCCTCATCCCTCTGGGAAATACCTTATTTATTTATTCACTAACAGGCTACTGGAAAAGGTTAAGGTGTTAATTCAGCAAGGTTAGTGTGTGTGTGTGTGTGTATATATATATATGCTTATGGTCATACTCAAAAAGCTAAAAATCAGCATTTTGAAGAATCTGTATTCATCATGTACACTGTTCATGTTAGAAAGGAAGTATGAAATGTTCTAAGTGTTTACACTTTGGCATGCGTTTCTTCTAGGGAACAAAACAGATGCTTTAAAACCTGGAATAAAGATGGAGACTTCCAGTCACCTCTATGCCATGAAACATACTTCAAACACTACAAAAAGCTGCTCCTTAGTGAAGCAGTGCACGGCTTCCTCCCCCCTCCAGGTGGATAGTTTCCATCCGTATCCATCTCCAGCACATAAGCCTGGCCCCACAGCGGTGACTAACCTTCAGCAGGATTTCCCAGTTCCCTACGGGTATTTTGAATGCAGTACCAAGCAACCTCACGTGCCACCTCATGTCAACTGCCACAACTCGGACGTGCCGGCCAAGGGCTGCCCTGGAGCTGTGCTGAAGGAGAACGGGGTGTCCCCCGTCCTTCCCGACGGCCCTGCCCCGGGGCCCCCGGCACACAGACACCCCCTGCCCGCTGTCCCTGAGCACCAGGCGGACACGCAGCACTCGCAGCTCCCGCCGGACAGCTCCTGTGAGCCCACGGCACCGCTGAGCTCTCCGGCAAAGGACACTGCAGGAAACGAAGGTGACTGCTCCCATGGGTGCCCCATGGAAAAGGGCAGCTCCCACCAAGGACGGATGTGTGACTCGGACTGTGCTGATGACAAGCCAAGCAGTGCCCTGGGACGCCCGGCTGATTGTGAAGAAAAGGCTGAGGAGTTGTGGTCAGACAGCGAGCACAACTTCTTGGATGATGACATTGGGGGCGTTGCCGTGGCACCTTCTCACGGTTCCATCTTAATTGAATGTGCGCGACGGGAACTCCACGCTACCACGCCCATTAAAAAACCCAACCGCAATCATCCCACGAGAATCTCTTTAGTTTTCTACCAACACAAAAATCTAAACGAGCCAAAGCATGGTTTGGCCATGTGGGAAGCAAAGATGGCCGAGAGGGCGAAGGAAAAGGAAAAAGAAGCGGAACGCTTGGGAACAGAGAACGCTGAGCTGAACCCCAGCAGCAGGAGAGCAGAGCAGCCGAGCGACAGCAGAGGGATTTTGTACGAAGACAACGAGTTCAAGCGAATTCCCTCGCGCAGAGCATTGACAGTGACCAAGGACAAGGTGATCACGGTGTCCTCGTACGCCCTGACACGCGTGGCGGGGCCCTACAACCACTGGGCATAGGCACCCGTGGCTGGAAGGTGCTGGGCAAGAACAAGTCTCCTGTCGTTTACTATTTGCTCATCTCAACCATTTTAAGGCTGAGGTAAAAAAAAAAAAGGGGGGGGATTTCTTCTTAAACTGTGACTTTAACATTTGGTGGTGCTCAAGCACATTATAAGCAAAAAAAAAAAAAGCTGTATAGTTTTAATACATTCTAAAAAAGATTTTGTTTAGGTTATTAACCTTGATTGAATCATTCAGTTTATTACCTTTAGGAATTTATATTTTGGTGCTTTAAAACAAGTCTGTTTACTACAAAAATTATTTATAGGGATTTTAACAGGATCACATTTTATGGTGTTAAGTCAAGATATACAGTTATAGCTCTACACAGCTCTTGGTGCTTAACCACATCAAACAGTTAAAAATAAATAAGCTGAATTATTACTTCATGGTGCCATTGCTTTAACAACTTCCAACCATTACTATATAGTCCAAATTACAGATAAATCTTTTAGCCAACCAATGACTTTTCCCTAGATTTGTTGTTATGTATAAAATTAAGCTACTTGGTAATGATGGCTGGAAGTTGTTTTTAAGCTGTAAATATATATTTTAAAAGCACTTTCTATTTTTAAAATTAACTTGAAATAGTATAGTCTAAGGATCATATTGTGTAAGGTTTGTGCATACTCTACAGGAGAAATGGTTTTATTCTGGCTGTGTAGAGTTCCGTGTGTTACAGCTGCAGGATGTGAGCTCACAGCATTTGTGGTGGGTTGTGACTGCCCTTCTTCATGGAAGATTTTACGTTGCATATAAACAGCAGTTATGGATTAGGGAACCTTTTTGTTCTTTTCAAGAGAGTGCAGACATGGAAGGAGGAGACATCTGGTCAATACGTGTGTTGCTATTGGGAGACATGAGCATTACCTGGTTTTTCAAAGGCAACATTTATTATGGTTTCTTTGGGCAATAAGTGTTTGGAGCATTTCTAAGTTAACATGACATCCAAATGTTCCTGATGTCTCAGGGGTAGGATTGGTTTGGGTTAAAAAATATACCCCCGAGAGTTGCCTTATTCTGTTCTGGGGAAAAAAATTAATTGGGGAAAATACAAAGGAAGTGTTGGAAAAAATAAGAAATTTATAATATTTAACAGCAAATTTTTCACTAAGAATAACCTGTCTGTAATATTCACCAACTTTGAGTTTTTTTACAAAAATGTTTTGTACATTTTTGACACATTTCACATGGAAAGGGTTGTACCCTTTCTTCCAAACCTAAGAAATTTATGTTCTCCCATTTCTGCTGAAAAAAATGACATTTTGTGAAACAAGTATTTGTTAAACCAGAGGGAAACCAGACACTCCATTGCTTTTAAATACTGTAGCATCCCACTCTTCTTTCTGATTCTCCTCTCCTGCGTGTTTCTCTTTTAACCCAGTTCCCACAGACGATGTCCTGGTGAAGTGCCCTGGGGGTGTGGGGCTGTCCCTCTGGGGACAACACCCTGGGGGCTTGGCAGGGGCAATCACTACAGAACGACCTTGGGGTCAGTTCTACCCATTCCCGCTCAAATTAACAAAGCAGTTGGTGGTAGAGGATGAATTGAACCCCTTCTTTGTACCTTACCTATTTTAAGTAAAATTTGTAAAAACTGGGTATGCTGCACATTTTAGTTCAAAGGCGTATTAGCTCAACTAGAGGATACGGAGGGATTGTAAAATACTAGTCCTGAACCAGAGCCAATGTTACACCATCATTTTGTACCAGCAGCTTTATGCTCATTGACCGTGTAACACACATCCCATCACGTACAACGCACAGTACACATCACATCACGACGGTATTTTGTGTGCCTTAGAGTCCCATTTCCAGGCTGCGTGTTGTGGGTCACAGCTGTGCACGCAGGGAGTGTCCTGTGTGTCCCCAGCTGCTCCTGCCACCGTGCTGCCCTCACTGACAGAGCTCCTGCAGTGCTCCAAGTCAGCACTCCCAGCTGGAAGTGACAGGGCCATCGCTTTACCTTTGACGATGCTCATACCAGTGAAGTGGATCACTTTTACTTGAACCTTCTCCTACAAATGCCTGTACTTAACTTAGGGAAACTTCAAGATAAAAATGTTCTATTGAAAAGCCAGCAGCTTCCCTCTAAGAAGTGAGGCACTGAAAGGTGGATCTGAAAGGAACCCTCCAGGTCTACCTGTTTTGAAATGGCGATTCTGACAGAAACGTGTATCTTAACATCCTAGTTAAGCTATTAACTGATAGGTGCTAAACTCATACTTCATCAATGTTACTGACAGGAGAGCCATCTCACCTGTACAATACAGTATCACTCATGGTGCTCTTTCCTCATCACCTGAACTGCTTTTGCAGCATGTCCTGCCTGGCAGCTGGCTGGGCACTGACAAGCTGCTGTTTTCTACTGCTCTACTGCGGGATTGAAAATGCAACTAATTCCTGACTTTACAACTCTGCGCTAGTTCTTGTAACACTTCAGAATATTTATCAGTCCTGTACACAAATTGCATTGTTTTCAGTTATCATTTTGTAGGTTATCATTTTATAACAGTATTTGTCTCTTACAATCTGCAGTTCATAGGTCTGCTCTTTCCTTTGCTGCCCACACAACCACTTGTATTTTGCTCTTACCTCTTAACCAAGTCCTTCTGGGGAGGCCAGACCAGGAGCTGGATCTGAAATTAAGGTAGCTGGCTGGATCAGACCTGCCTGTTTCACTCTGTTTCCATCAGCTGGCACCATGACCAGCACACGGATGCTGGTCCGGGCTGCTTGTCTTAGGATCGCTTTTCCCAGGACGCTTGCACAAACTGTCCTGACCCGACACGGGACACTGGTGACTTCCCAGAAGAAATGTCTCCTCCCTTCCCCTCTGGAGGGAAGGGGCCAGTCCCTGTGGGGGTCACTGCAGTTGTGTCCCATTAAACAGCGAATTTACTGTCTCATGACATGCTATTGTATTGCAGAAAATATAAAAAGTGTTTCTGTAAATACTTCAGTCTCAAAGTCAAAGCAGCTTTTTTAAATGCTTGCAGCTTTCTACCTGTTACAGTTTACTCAGATTTTTTAAGGACTTTCTAAGCTAACTTTCAAACTTTCACTTAGGAGTAACTTACCTATGACAGTGCTCTCTAGACTTAGAACAGAAAATAACTGCAGTCTCTTAAGTAACATTTTATGTTAAGCATGGGTAAATGACAACTTCTCTAGGACTTGAGAGTCTTTAACATACAGGTGTGTGGATTTTCTTAAAGATCTTTTCCATTTTGTTGCAGTATTAGGCAGTTTGGTGGGTTAAATTCGGGGCCTGTTCATGTCTTTGCAAGACTGAAGAACTGCTCATCCCCTGAGGAGGAGAAATCATCTCAGAGTACAGGATATCTGTACTTGGTTTTCTCCTGCTGCCAGCATCTCTGTGGCCTCTGGTGTTGTGAGTTACTCTGTGGCTCTGTGCAGTTCCTGACACAGGAGCTGTTTCAGACCCTGCATAAGTGGAGGAGCAGGAGTGTTTCATTACATCTCCTGGTGAGATCAGTCACAGTCCTTGTCAGGCACACAGTACTCGGTAAGTTAAATGCCTTAACATAAGACTGCTTGGAAAAAAGATGTTCTTCCTCTGTAGCAGCAAATAGAATTGATGGAGATTGAGCAGAAAATAATTAAGTAGTTGCTGCCTTCTGTTCAAAGGTATCAGGGGGTCAGCACAACCGTTTCCCTCTTTCTGAGACACAAAGACTTTAGGATTCTTCTCCAATCCAGTCCCTCATTGTCCCAACATTGCCCATGGTGCTCAACCACGTACTCCTGACTCCAGCTTTGAAACACACAACGTGCTCCTCGATGCTGTGTCCTTAGTGCTTCCCCAAACAGTGCATTTTGCTCTTTCCCCTCCTGGACCATTATATATGGCATTTTCCACACATCCTTGTATCGCAGTGCTAGAATCTTCCATCAGCACACTCGCAGTGAATGCAAGGCCCGGGTGCTAAATAACGTGAGGGTGACTTGCTCTGTTGGTGTGACTGATCACAGGTGCTGTTCCCAACACTGCACACCCTGCTCTGTTCCTCAGGATGCAGGGGGACAACTCAAAAGCTGGGCATGTGAGGAGGGGACCAGGTTTGGCACTTACCCTACGGCGTTAGCAGGGACAGCAGATGGACAGTGTCCTAAGAAGTGCTGCTGCCCTGGAGCAGGGGAACTGCTAGTTTGGTGTTCTGTATTACACTTGGTGCCACAGAACGTTTTGATACTGTTGTGGGAAGTTTTGTGACCTGATCAGTATTTTACATGTGAATCTGTAGTTTTCTGGTGCTGTGATGGAAAGGGGTCTGGGGTAGGGCAATCATGTTCAAATCTCCTTTACATTCCTGCCCTTTGCACTGCAAGGCATTGCATGGCCTGACATGGGTGTCACTTTGTCCTTTGGAGCATCCCATGGTATGAAAGATCAGGAGTGAAATCCAAAGCAGTTACCAGATGATTTGGACAATCCTCTGGAATCAGTCACTGGCCAGTAACATCCAGATTGTTCCTGGATCAGAAATACAGGTGGGGAATAACCTGGCTTGGGTTTTACCATGTTTTGAGTGTTCCTTATGTTGCTTTCCTTTGCCCAGCACTGTCTGCAAAGACAGTGTGGCAGAAGATTTGTACCTGGAGGCAATGGCCAGCCTAGAAATCTCTCAAAATTGTGGATAATACTATTTTTAAGCTTTGGTAATTTTTCTTAAAATACTTGGTTGCCTTTCCCATAAAGGTCTCCCATTAGCTGGCCCATGGCCTGCAGGGCTGTGTGCTCTGGGACACTTGGTGCTGTCCTGCCCTGCTGCACTGCAGTGAGGAAAGGCAAGCCAAAAAGAAGCTTCAGGAGAAGAAAATATACTTTCATTCTTAAATGTTTCCACTGTAGCAACACTGAGCACAGATCCTGTCCGAGCTGTGTGAATTCCTGTCTAACCCATGCAGCCCAAAGGCAGCAGCTGGGCTTCATGAATCTCTTGTCCTCAAAATGAAAAGGTAACTGTAGGCAAGAAAAACAAATGGGATATCCCAACAGCGCCCAGTTCTAACCAATGCAGACATTCCAAGGTGTCAGTCTCTGGCAGGGAATTATTCCATGGTTATTTGCTCTGTTTGGAGTTCACAGCTCTCCATAAGGTGACAATATCACACCAGGTCACAAGTGCTGATCAGAATTCACTGTCACCAGGAAAGAACATTAATACAAGAACATTAATATAAGGACACACAGTCCTTAGATGCTACAGCTTATGAACTCTTTCCTGCTTTGCAAGTTAAAAGATTAACAGTGAGCCAGAGCAAAAGTAAAAAAGTCAGTCTTTTGTTTCCTTCTCTTTCTTCTTTTCTCTTTATTTTTCTTTCTTTCTTTGGGATGCATTTAATATTTATTTTTCAACTTTGAAGTTTTATTTCCAGTTACCAACCTACTGTATTGAAATCTGGAACGCAACGTTTTTTAAACAAAAGGTGATGTACAGGGAGAAAAAAATCAGAAAGAAAAAGCACTTCATCATGTCACAGTATTTACAGGAGAAAGTATAAAAATTACTTGTTTCCTCAAAAAACTTTGGGGGCCTGATTCTTTCCCAGTACAACTGAGCACAGCTCCCTGGAGGGTGGTGGAGCTGTGCAAAGTTATTCTGGCTGAGAAACTGAACCTTAAAATCTTCTTTGCAGACAAGGGAACCCTTACCAGCAGTACTTGAAGACTTGTGAGTTGTGACTGCATGTTACTTGAAAGACCTAATTAAGCTATGTTTTTTGGTGCAAGCAGTTGTTGTACATGATTTCATGTTTATGTAGCAAGATGCATTGAAATGTTGATGCTAGTATTGAAACATACCTGTAAAAATTGTTGTTGTGGAAACTGTCTGTTCTGTTCTATTTTTCTTGTGTGTCTCATCTGTTTAGAACGTAAACTTTCTTTTTTTTTTTATTGTCCTAACTGAATAAGGCTAAATGAATGCTGTAATGGAAAATATATTTTAAATCTTGTCATGAGTTTTTAAAAAGACTATTACAAATTGTATCATTCCTGATTACACAGAACTTTGTGGGTGGTTTTAAATAAATTTTATACTTCTATTTTGCACTTAGTGGCCTAATTTTTCTTTCCTGCTCTTAGCACTGATAACCCTTGTCACCTGTGGCACTGTATTTAATTCTCTCAGCCTGCAGGGAAGGGGTGGGTTTGTGCCTGGGAAGGGCCAGGAGTGACTCCAGTCCCTGTGCTCAGCCCCTGCCTCAGGCTGCACTGGCCAGGACAGGACACACCAGTTTGTGAGCAGGGCACACAGTTCCCTTTGGCGTTCCCGTCCCGGCTGGGTGTTCCTCAAGACGCTGGAGCACAGCACACCGCTCACCACAGTTGCTGGGTGCAGGGCTGAAGCAGAGAACACACATCTGCTTCTTTTCCTTCTCCAGCAATGTTACAATAATCTCCCCGAGGGCAGAGAGAGGCTGCTGGGCTCAGGCTTCATTAATGCCCTGGAAAGAAAGCAGAGTGTGTGAGGGGTGGCTGTAGTTGTGGGAGCTGCACGTGGTGAGCAGCAGGGAGCCCTGACCCTCCTGGAGGGGTGTCACAGCACCCCCCGAGTGCCCCAGGCCTGTTCCCATGGGGGCTGTGAAATCCCTCAGCAGGGCTCAGGGTGGGAGCACAGGGCCCTCAGGAAGCAGCTGCAGTTTGCAGGGCAGAGCTGGAGCAGACCCAAGGGCATCATCCCTGAGGAAGGGACAGTTCCCAGGTCCTGGCAGCCACCTGTGTCTGGCTCACTGGACTCAACCCAACCCAAATGTGTGCCTGCTCCGCCATCCCTGTTACCAAACGTGACTTTAATGCTTTTTTATTTAAATGATACAGGTAAGTACAGCTGGCTGCTTTTCAATTCTTGAGATGTTACAGCCTCAGATTACAATGCCTATTAAAACAATTAAATTAATTAATTGTTAACAAAAAATAAGGGTTTTTTGCTGGTGCTAGTTTTTTGCAGCACTTCCCTAAAGCACTCGCATAGAAGGCGGATGGAGTAAGAGAAAAGGAATCCTTAACACCTGTGCCTTCATACAGGAACATTGTTCCTGTGGTCCCTGGGCAGTGTCTTTAATTCCATGACCATCACAGCTCTCCCTAACCCTCCACGTTAAACTAACGCTCACAGCAATACTTTCTTCTTCAAAGGGGACCATTTGAAAGAAAAATTTATTTTATACCTGGTTAGGGAAAGATAAAGAGGTATCCTACGCTCCTAGAAGAACTGTGAGGCTCAGGTAAGTACCTCTAATCAAGGCCAAATGTTAAATGATTAAGTAAACCCACAACTCGTGTATCTGAAACCAGATCTGTCTCAGTTAAGAAACTACCATCCTCTTAAAAGGTACAGTTTCCAAATAATTTCTCCCTTTTACAAGAAATTAACTGTAATCACACAAAACCATTTTCAGAAGGGTTTCTCTCTAATACACCTTTTCAAACACCGGAATGTTGTTTGTTTGTTGTTTTTTTTAAATTTTGGAATGTCAAGTGGGAAAATTTGTAAGAAAAATTTATTTTATTCTTGATCAGGAAAAACGTTTAGTTGCTTATACAGAAGAGCTCTGGACACAGGGTTTTACTGGATCACCACCAGCCCTTACCAGTGAAACAACTGGTGTGTGATGGTGGGGACTCTGTGGAAAAGGGAACATCCAGCCCCTGCCACTGCCTGGGGACTCCACCACAGCCCTGGGCAGGCTCTGCCGGGAGCTGTTTGCTCTCACAGGACAGCAAAAAAATTGTAAGATGAAAAATTTCCTCTGTGCTTCTGGTGTCTACCGCCTTCCAGATCACGAAGAATTGTTTTATTTATGCCAGAGCATTTGTACTCAAGTGAACTTGGTCAGAAATCTGTTCTCAACACATTCAGTTTTATCCCAAGGCAGGGCACCATAAACGCTTTTCCCTCCTTACTCTGAGAAGCCGACAAAGAAATAAATGTTATGTGGAAGCAGGTGAGCCTGGTGGTTTTCCAGGGATTTACCCGCTGCTCTTTCCCTCCCTCACTTGTGCTTCTGCAGTGACCGAGCTTGACGTTGGTGCCTCGCAAGACTTTATTCCGTCACAAACTGCTTTTTAACGTGACACTTCAAAACCCGAGTTTTATTCACAGAATGTCCCTCGGTGGCTTAGTCTCAACTGTAAATACATGTTGCACGTTCTATTTCACTTCAAAGTGCGCTCGAGTGAAAAACTGCTTCGGGGCTGGAAGGCTCCTGATAACATCACTGCCCGTGAGGCACTGAGCAACTTACTGCACTGAGTCCTGGCCGCAGTGACTGTTTCAAAGCATCGTGAGAGCTTCGATGCGCCTCTCCGGCGGCTCTGCTCCGCCTGACGGGCCTGTGCCCGCCTCAGAACGGCGCCACTCTGCAAGCGGCCCTCAGGGGCTGCCTGCGCGCCCCGGAGACGGGGCCC